>JAZGTI010004190.1:0-28835 GCA_036877585.1 Botia kubotai | reverse complement strand
CTAGTGCTTCATTTTACACACCTGTGGCCATGGAAGTGATTAGAACACCTGCATTCAATTATTTGGATGGGTGAGCCAATACTTTTGGCAATATAGTGTATGTTGTGAATACATTCACATCTAACAATAGTATTACTATACTTTACAGCCCCTCACACCTTACTGGGGCTCCATTTGGATTTTCTGAAAAATGTTTCTGTGATATTTTAAATACTCCTCCTAGAATTTACATGTGATTGTCACCACAACAACTTAGTGAGCTTCATGCCAAGACATTGAAGATGCAAAATTGTGATTTTTCACAAACAGTGTTGGCATGGCGAGATGGTAAAATTATGGTAAAAATTAGGAAACAGGAAGTCTCTAATATCTACAGTATACATTGAGCGATTGACAAACTTGGCAGATATGTGTATTGTGGTAGGCTAATGACATTAATATGACTATTAAGTCACAGGTATAACACCAAACTTTAAATTTGTCCACCTACATTTAGTCAAGTCACTTCAGACCTGGTCAGAATAGTGTATAGACATGGCTGATATAATATTCTGAAAGGATTTGCAACATTAAATATTGTTGCCATGGCAGTGTCAAACTTTGAAACCACATTCAGGTGTTTCTGAGGCGCTTAACATGCTTGAAATGTAATGAAGTTTGGCACACGGTGGTCAGCCGTTAGGTGTGGGCAAAAGCTCACGTGGGAGTAGTGGAGGGGCTCTGCAGGGGTTAGTTTTGCCTACAGTCATCAGATTTGGTACATGTATTGTTCTCATCAAGACGGACAACTTTCAAAACTACATGTATTAGCTCCGCCCAACAAGAAGTTGAATATTGGTAGCATGTCAGTTACAAAAGACATTAAAGTAGTCCTCAATTATTTTCTGAATTAAAGGCATGGGACAATTATGCATCCTTTTCTAAGATGCACCAGGTGGCAATGGCACCGTAGTGCATGGGTCCATCATCGCTGCTTGCAGCTATTTATTACATTTGGTGTGTAACTTTATTTACATTCAGAGGGGCAAGCGATTGTCAAAATAGTTTTTATGCTTAGGCCTACAATTTGTCTGAATGGTTCTGTTCTGTCTGACACCCAGAGTTTTGAGCTTTGTGTACATTTACTGGGACAATGCGATAAACTTTACCATGTTCATTTTCAAGACTGTCTTTATTCCTTACTAAAACTATTAGGGAATGTATACTGCATTAAAATGCATGGATGACCTTTTTGCTCAGACTTCAGAGTAGCTGATGCTTATTTTAAGAAAATGTTGACAAATGTGTTCTGCAACTCACTCGTACCTGAAACTCTTGCCTGAGTGGCCAGGCTGGAACGGACTTCCGTGAGAGTAGAGCTGCTGTCCTCCAACTGTTGATGATGACACCATCATCTTCTTATCAGCTGAAAACACACACAGACAAAACATTTAACACTCGCTTCACATTAAATACATTTATATTGACCAAGACTCTCCTTAAAAGATCACAAAAGCAATAAAAGCATCTTAAAGGTAAGACCTTTAAGATAAGATGTTTTTTCCAAAAACATGTTTTCTTATGCTGGTTGAAAGTCTCTGACAGAAATCACTGCATGGTATTATTATAATATATATATATATTTTATAATAATACCATTTAGTGATTATTACTTATATTTATAAATATATGTATATATATATATATGTTTAGGAGTTTGTGCCGCCTGAACAGGCTAGTACAGCAGGTTCTGCTTTGGGTCCAGGACAAGAGCCTTTCCCTGAGGGTGATTTATATTCCACAGCACATGAATGTGGAGTACACTTACTGTCCAGACAAAAGTAGTCAAACAGATTTAGGAAAGATTTTATGAAGCAGAATTTGACCTTTTTGCTTCTCAGGAGACAGTGCAGTGTCCCCTCTACCTCTATCTGACTCCTCCAGCTCCCCTCGGCCTGGACACTATGGTTCAGAGTCTGGAAAGCCTGTCATAGTGAGGCACTTAGCTATTGTGCTTGAGGGTCTGGTTGGAGCCCCTTGAGCCACTGGAGTCAGCGCCTGCCAGGCGTCTGTCTCTACAGATGGTCTTTCTCTTGGCTATTACTTCTTTAAAGAGAATCTGGGATTTACAGACTCTCTTGTCTTGCATAGACCAGACAGTGGCACACGTCAGAGCAATGCTTCTCGACGTCTCTTCAGACAAAGATATAACCTGAAGACACGTTCATTTCACGGCTGTTCATAACCTCTAATGAGTGTGCATCCCGATGACATCACTGTCAGAGGTTATTAAAGCCAAATTTCTGGTGTGTTTTCCACACATGCTTCACAACTGGTCGAACAAAAAAGGCTCATTAGCATTAAACGTTGTATGACATAATCAATGTATGATATCGTATTCATTCCATACCACGCATTCAATGCATCACTTATCTGGATTTACATAAAGTGTAGTTTTGTAAACATGCCGTTTAGAAAGAAATCATGACGTAATGTCAGTTGTGTTAGTAAGGTTTGCAATATGCCAACATACATGTAGAGATTCCAGTATACATGTCACTGAAGCGTGTCTCTCTCTCCTGGGAAAACAGTGACTCGGTTTTGTCGATGGTCTTGCCCGTCTCATGAAGTCCAGCTGGCATGCTGGAAACTGGAACCTGTGGGTATCAACAGCCAATTTGAGACAATTTAATTAAAAACCTAAAAACACATTTAAAGCTTTACAAAACTTCAACTGAGCTTATAGTCTATTATTATTTCAACCCATTCTATTACAGTTTTCCCCTAAAAAGGTAAAGTTAGGTCACACAGTGACAGACTAAAACAAAAGCATGTGTGTGTTTGTGTGTGTGTTAGTGTGTGTGTGTACCTGGGACAGGTCATAGGCAGTCAGTTCATCTCTCTGGTGAACTTCAAGTTCGTCCTGCTGCTGCTGCTGAAGTTGCCTGCAGTAAAATAAAGTGTCAAATGTAAATATCTGCCAGTACTGTACACAACATCCACAATATCTGCTGTTCATCATATTCCAGTAAAAGTCTCACATGAATACGTGCACATTTACTGGTCGGGTAAATGATCCCACATAAAATATTGACTATTTCTAACATTTCATGTTTTTTGTTTTTCTTTAATTTCATAATGTTAATAATTTTTCCATTGAATTTTTTTGTATTTTTTTTTTGAGGTGGCTCTGCCTCATCTGCCTCCTCAGGGGAATTGCTCTGGTGTGTATTTGTCTTTGTGTGCTGGAGCTCAGATTATGGACAGCTGATGACAGGTTTGAATGTCTCACATGTATTTACAGCCTCCCAAGTCATCCCACAAATATCACTTTGCTGTATGTGTTGTTCATTTAAATATTTTATAGAGAATATCTATGATTCTGTTTATTGTGGAAGAGAAAAGGATAAATAGGAGACAAGAAAAGGACATAACTTTATAGAGGTTGAGGTTTGACATACTTGACATTTGTGTTCGTGCAAATGATGTACTCAATCTCGTCAGAATAAGGGTTCTGGAAGGTAAAACTGCTGGTTCTGATGAGCACCCATTCTCTGTTCTTCATCCGGAAGCGATACATGACCGATAAAACCTGCCCTTTCAGCTTCACTACCTGAATAAAACACAATAGCATCCATTTAATAAACCTGCATTCATATCACAATTAAACTTATTGGAAATGTACATTTGTAGGTTTGACATGGACCAGCATTCCTTCAAAAGACAAATACACAACCCTCTGCAGCGCCTAACATCTGTCTTTTCTGCTTTACAGTTTCTTCATTAATGAAACACGTCAACCATGTTTGTTCACTTTCACAGCAAATCTCTCGAATCTTTTACCAAATGCCTCTGACAGGGTTCAAAATTAAAACTAGTCAAGCACCAACAAAAACCTTAAAAACACATTATTAACTCCATTCTCATAGGGACAAAATACATATTTTTATTTAAATAATGCAAAATACATGCAGGTGTGGCACAATCCAATTTCTGAATCAAAGATCTTATGGGAGAAAAAAGGCATTAAGGCTGAAAGGTTTTTAAGGCCTCACTGCACCTCTTAACACCATCACATGCAGCGCTGCTGATAGTGTCAAACAAAAGTGTGCTGCTGATTTAAGAATAAAAGCTCGTCAGGTGGTCAGGTGATCAGGTAATCAGGTGATCAGGTGGTCAGGTGATCAGGTGGTCAGGTGATCAGGTGGATGAAGGTGGTTGAAGGTGAGGGGTTGTTAAAAGAGGGATTTGTGTCATCAACCAAACATTTATTCCATTTTAATGAAAGAATACAAATATATCTGGAATAACATCGGAAGCACCAGTAAATTAGGCACATTAAGACCAGTAATGTGCTTGACTTGAAGATGTGGAACTGTGTGAGGGGGATCATGATCATGGATTGATTCTCTATACTGTATTCATTCTTTTATCAGTGATGCTCTCCAAAGCTTCAAACAATAAAAAGTCTGTCAAGTAAGAATCCAGTAGTCTTCAAAATCAAATGATTTGAGCAACACCGAAAGTGAACCTTGGTTTAGGCTCTGACATCTGTGTAAATCAATGCACAGACTCGCACCCCAGCCAAAAATATCATACTATCTCCACAAAAATGTTACTGTTTTGCTTTTGTTCCACTCAGTTTCATAAGTACAAGATAAGGCCGAGATAAACTTCAGAAGCACGTGTCTGTGTACAGCAGAGGGGTGAAAAGTCTTTTGTGTGGTCTCAAGTTTCAAAGACCTCCAGTTATCTGCAGGCTTGTCTGGACGTCAGCCAGATGCTGCTTTATCAGCAGTCAACAGACGTATGCTGAGAAACAGTGAAAGTACAAATCTCTTTGTGTCGAAGCTGACCACTCAACCTTGGCCTTCTTGAAAAGTAATTTAACATTTTTAAAAAAGCCAAGCACGTATTACAGTGAACACAATCATCTGGATGGGCAAGAGAAACACCATTAACTCACACCACCATCCTCCGGGAATATAATACTGCAACCAACACGCATACAGTTGCCATACATGTGTTTGAATATCAGGATGTGAAGAGAATTCCAATGACCAATAACCCAATTCTCATTGGTGCTTTCTGATGAGAAGCAGAGTGATTGGTCCCTCAAGATCGAACCCCTAGTGTCATCACATCAACACAATGTCAAGTGAGTGAGTAAAAGGCAACTCTTGTTTGCTTGGAAAACAGTTGCATTAAAGCACCAGTTTTGTCTTTTTAGGGAATTTTAGGAGAAACCTCTGAGAGAAAGTGGAGATCTATGAAATGAATGTTACTACGTGACTCATGAGACATTCATCTTATTCAGGAGAAACCGAAATATTTCGAAAGGGGCCTTGAATATATTACATGGACAATTCCCTGTCTATGGGTTTTGCTTGAGAAATGAATGGTAGTAGCTCACAGATTGCTCCTTACAGGTATCGAACCAGAGACCTTCTAGTCACCATCCCTGAGCTTCAACCACTACACCACATCACCTACAAAGACCTTACCTTATTTTCGACCATTTTTTGACTGTTCACCTGAGGTAAATATGACAACCTTTACAATATGAAACATCTATTCTGTGTTTTGTGTATTTTAGAATGATCCATGTCATAGTTAGTCTGTAAAATAACTCTGGGGTTTTTTTGTTGTTTATTTTTGTATTATTGAAGAATCAAATCCTTAAGATAATTCCTTGACCACACAGAAAACAAAACAAACTCTGCATCTGGTGCTTGGCCAGATAAATCTGTTTGTTGGGTTTGGTTGTTCAGGTCTAAATACGACTGAGGTACCTGTTGGAAGCTTTCTCGCAGGTGGCTTTGGTCCTCTGGGTGACAGAACTCCAGGATATCTTTGCTGAGAAGATCCTGTGTAAATCCAGCCAAATGAACAGCCATATTAATGCTTGAATTGTAAAAGCTCTTAATACTTGTCAAATATTTTGTGCATTACCAACAGCAGCTTCAGGGTCAACATGAATCATTGGAGGTATTTAAACGTGTAAAGCTGTGAAGCATCATCTGCTTGTCTCATTCCACAGTTAATCTATGATCAAGGCCATACGCCTCTCAACTGAAGTAAACGCGATATTAAATTGCTAAAACCTCTCTGGCACTCATACTTTATTAATATTAAAGGAATACTTCAATGAAAACTGCATTTATTATTTACTCTTACACGTCATCATAATCCCATATCATTTTCTCCTTCTGAACACAAAATGAGATCATTTAAAGCTAGTGTAGGTCATTTTGAGGTGGCTAGCAATAGCACACCAGCTAAAACACACTTCCTCCAAAACCATTTGCCCTGCAAGTAGGACATCCTATTATTGCATTTGAACAGAATACATTGATTGGATGATCATTTTACGGTTCTACGCCTTTCACAAAATATATATATTAATATTAAATATTTAGAGCACTTAGTGATTACTATAAATATGTGAAGAGACTGTAATGAAAGAAATATCATTTTTGAATGAACTTATTCCTTAAGAACATCTAAGAGAAAATGGCCAACCTGAGGCTGGTAGCCAATCACGTTGATGCAACGAGGATCAACAAAAGTGATGATGCCATCCGAGTTGTGGCGGGAGAGGAATTCCGTCGGCACAGACAGGCCGTTTATATCCATGGAAACAGGAGAACTTGTCACCTTAGAGACAAGACAAAGGATAAATGTTTTTTTAAAAGGATATAAAAACCCACTGTTTTGATTCTAGAATGTTGCTACACAGTTGCTAAGCTGCTCTGAGTGATTTATAGCACACTGCTATTCAGATGTTAGGACGTTGTTGTTATGTGGTTTGCAGCACTGTTGTTAAGCGGTTGCTATAATGGTTGGTTGTTACCATGACACTGTACAGTTGTTAGGGTGTTCAGGCCTATCCAGATGTTTCTGAAGGCAAGAAAGCACCTTTTGAACTCTCTTTTTGAACTTTCTTAAGACCAGTTTGTCAACTACCTGCCGACTACTCAGTGTTGAATATGTTGTTCTGCACTCTCCTAGGAGACACATACCTGCAGTCTTCCAATCGCAACCAAGCAGTATTTGCTGGTTTGACCCACCTCCGTGTCTTCCCCTGGAACGGCCATTCCTGCAAGACAGACACTCATTATAACTAGTCTCCATGGAAATTAACTACCAACATCTGGTGATCAGAAGTGATTTGCTTTAACCCTGATGACTGTGTGTAATCTGTACCTATACAACAGGATTATGACAACAGGACACAAAGTTCCATTAAGAAATTGCCACCTAAACTGTGTTTGTTCTTAACAGTCCTACTGAAGCATCTGCTTGCCGTTTTCTCACTCACTCATCAGGAGTTTGTTCATGGGTAATTAATTCTTTCAGTCTTCCTTAAGCAGCAGCAAAGAGATCATTAGTCCTGCACATTGTCTTGCTGTGTTTATTGGAAATAAGGGGTGAAGAGGTGATTCTTGTCCAACAGTTTGTTTAAACATGAACATAAAATGTGAACTCTCTTTTTAATTACATTAATGATTTCTCATCAATACACTGTTTTTGTTGCCAGTGACCTCATTACGGTTGACTAACGCTTGCAAAAAGCTTTTCCTGGTATCACTGTGGCAGATTAAGTTGAGTTGAGCATGAGTTTGAAAACGTGGTTCTGTTGGATGTGGATGTTTTAAAGGACACAAGAATATTTTGTGGTAGAGAAGCAAAAAGAGAAAAAAAAAAGTAACAAAAGAAAATCTTTGATAAAATAAAACTTCATAATAAACAAAAGCAATCCAACTCCATTTTTTGTACCATTTAAAAATGTATTTACAGGAAGAGAGATATATCGGCCAGACCAATTAATCAGCTGTTTATCCGTTTCGTAGAACAGATAATCATGGACTACACGGATCACTCTGTATTTTTGTTTTTAAGACCACAGAATAAAAATACATTTTTGTCTTGACATTATTTCACTTTATTTGTCTCATCACATTCAATTTCTACTGCAAACCCAGATGAAATAGAATCTGGAGATTCACCAGCGATGCAGGAAACTATGTTTTGCTAATATTTGCTAATATACTGAAACTGCTGTATTGTTTGCCATTCACTTGTTTCACAAATGTTTACAGATGTGCTGTGTGCTATGGACAGATTCACTGCCAGTCTGAAAGAATTCACTCCCTCTAATTTGCTGAATGAACATGATAGAAGCAGAAAGAAATCATTTGGTCACAGTAATAAAGAGCAGATGAAACCAGAGTTATGTTGTATTTGTTTTTCAACGCTATGAAATTGATCATCAATGCATAGCAAGTCCATCTGGTGTGGGCAGAGCGCGTTTACTTATTATTCATGCAGTGATTAGCATTTAATGCAATGAAAACGAGATGTCTTTGTTTGGACCATCGCATTCTGATATGACATCAGAATGACTGACTTTCAAGTGTTTACATTGTTTTTAGCAATTTTTTGTACTGTTATGTAATGAATATGATGCCAAGCATGTGTGCTTAATTTTCAAAAACACACACATGGCAAATATGTGGGACATTTGCTTGTGTGGTACCTGGAAGACCTCCAGCACAGACAGAAGGCAGAAAGTTTATGTATTGGCTTTTTGGGACCCTGTTGCCCATCTTTCTCTCTCCCTGCACATATGCTGCTGTACTAATAGGAATTTCAGGCATCTCTACAGACTGTAATGTTCCAACACAATTTACCACCAAATTCCATAGATGTGATAGTTCAACGAGTTCACACACACACACGTTTAATGTAAATGTGGTATATCTACAGCAGAGTGCATCCACTATACTGTCCAATGTCATTTCAGATACTGTGCTTGATTCAGTTTTAGATAAGCTACTTTACTGCTTGTCAAACTGAAAGCCATACAAAATGAAGTAGTTGAACCGCTGACAAAGTCCCCTTGTAAAAATTAGCTATCAGCACTACAAGCTAGTAATAGACAGCACAACACTACAGCAAAATATATGACTATAAGATGATATCGTTTACCTCTGCAGAAAAATTAACTGGCAAAAAACAAGGCGGATCTTAATTACAGCATACATTTAAAAATAAACAAATTCACACAAAATAACTAATAAAACAACAAAATAATTTAATTATGTACACTAGAACAGTCATTTACAGAACAGTCCAAACTAAAAAAAAAAACAGTTCTGTGCAGTGGCTCAAATATTTGTATATTTTAAGTGAGATTACAGAAGATCATGTTTGAATATTCTTGACTGTAAAATTGCATTTGAACAGCCATTGTATGTTACGTTTAATCACGGTACACTGCTGCGTACTGGGAAAAAGGAACAACTCAGCTACTTCTATGAAATACATAGTAAAGTTAGTCGATTACCATAGTTTGTCTAAGATGTTTTGTGTATTTATTTTATCTCCCTTTGATTCAGTGGCTATGAACTGAAAAAGTTGACAGTGTTTATGGAGCATGTTTTAATGTACCTGCTGGCGGCCAGGCCTTGATGTAGCCGGTACAATGCACAACAGAGTACTGGGCCTCACCCTCCTTAGACGGTCCGAGCCCATTCCTGCAGACAAAGACAATGAAACAAACCAAGCTGTAATACAACGTGACATTCTTAAGAATGACGGCTAGAAAGTTTGTTCACAACAAAAAAAATGTCCGCAAAGAGATTTTGTTCGCTCATTCACAACACTTCTGCCAGAAAACGTGATACTATTTGTCTTCCTGAAACTGGAATTTCCATTTTTGGATTTATGTCTATAAAACATACACATTGTGCTATACATTGTGCTAGACATTAAATGATGCCAAACGCTTCATTTTCTGTCCCACAGAGCTCTCTTATGGACAGTCTTTTTATATCTAACATATGGCCAATTATTACTAATCACACAAAAATCACTCAGAAGAATATCATTTTTTTTTTGGTGGAAGTTTTTATGGGCAAAAGAAAAGCAAAACATGTTAAAAGAATTAGAAATGCTAAGAACAACAATTCTACACACCAGGGCTCGCAATTAGCACGTGACAACCCACAAATGAGGGTAGGGAGCATTATGATACACTGTATATAATATATATCATGCGCTGAAGAACATATATAGAAGGACATGCTAAATATTTTTTTAATTTCTAAATTAAAACACAGTTGTGTTTCACTGCTGGTTACCTGAGAAAACGTGCTTTTAAACACATCGGCTAACATTCAGAAATGCTAACATTTGGAGCGTTTGTGAGTGGTGGGACCACACATTAAACTCACTCGAGGACGTTTGAATTAGAGCACGTTTGGTTTCCATTATGGTTTTGTGGTTAAAGGCAGGGTGGCCATTGTTTCCTGAAACATACCTCTTCAACTTTTTCACATAGATTTTTATTTGCCTAAAATGTTGAAAACCATATATCATATTTGTTCCACTTCACTATTATGTGCTACTGTGTGTTGGTCTATTACATAAAATCTCAATAAAAAACATTTAAGTTTGTGGTTGTAATGTGACAAAATGTGGAAAAGTTCAAGGGGTATGAATACTTTTGCAAGGCACTGTATATAGATAGATTGCATTCAAACCAAATATAATGTCATAGTGTGTATTTAACAGAATTTGGTGTGAACTTCAGTAAATACAGATAGGGATGAAAGGGAGGGAATTCATACCTGTATCTCTTCCTCATACTGGATAACCGATTCAGTGAGATATGATCCAATGGTGCACTGCCACATCTAAAAGACCAGAGAAATACCATTGACATCATTACGTCACCAGTAATGTGTGACATACAAACCCAAACAACCAGTTCACACAGATCCAGTCTCTGATCTGCTCCAGACCCCTCCAGCCGCCACACTTCAGCTCCTTCATACTCACATTCTGATGACATGAAGGCTTTGTGGGGCGCAACACTACATCACATGACCCTGACCTGCCTATAAATAGCTGTGATTTCATACGTGTTACACGGTTTTATCACTCCTGTCTCAGGGAAACGAGTTACATACATTACCTGAGATGTTTTCCTTCAGAAAAACCATTGTGACAAAAATATACTATTATTGTACAATAAAATTGTTTTTCAAATGTATAATAATAATATTTTACAATAACGGAATTAATTAAGAACAATATTTTTAAGGAATATCTAGGAAACGTGATAGATTTGTATATTCTATAGATTATATACATTCTCTTTATAAACCTGGGATTGTTCACTCAGTTTTTATTTTTAGGTAAACTACCCTTATGGGGTGTTTACTCTGACAGTATTTAAACATCACTGAGGTCACAGAGTCTCTGTGCTGCTGGTTCGACTGCAGTATCAAATAACTGTATTAAGCTGCAAATCACGTGAGCTCCCACTGGCTGCATTTCCATTTGTAGTCAGTGCATCACATTTGCATAAAGGTTAAAACTGCTCAACTTTGTTGCGTTGCTGTTGGTCATGTGATGGGAATCACAGACTCTTCAAGATAACATGACACGTTTAAGCATCTCACATCTCAATACTTAAAAGGATGTAACCTGCAACCTTCTGGTCTTGAGGCTTGAGCTTTAACCTTAAACACAGGGTGTGATGTATCTATAATCATGAGGTTTGTAAGCAGAGCACTTTTCAGGACCTCATTCTGCAGATGAAGGAACGTCTGGAGCCCATACACATTCTCATTGAGGACTGCTGTCCTTCCTTCTTCACTGTCCCCGTCTTCAGGTCCAGAATGCGTCCTGGACAAGCAAAACAGAAACACACACAAAACAGGCCTGAAGTTACACAGTCCCACTTTGCGTGGTAACAGTTGCAGAAGTGTTGCATTCCACAACACATAAAACATGCGGCTACAAACACACACACAGATGCACGCTGAATGTTATGAATGTTATGACATCTGTTTGATTACAGGAAGCTGAGGAAGCAGAGGTCAAATGTTTGAAAATAACCAAATCATGGCAGTTTTAAATGAGATTTCAGTGGCGTTAGATTGAGAAAAGGAACACAAATTATGGCAGCCGAATGATGTTTTCATAAAACAGCCACAACAACAGACATGAGTTCTGCTTCTTGTAATGTTGATATCTATGGCACAACATCTCATGACTGTTGAAGCCTGAAGATTATAAACAAATGTGTCATGATGCGGGCTGATGTTCTCATGTTGACTGACAGCTTAATAAAATCTGAAAGAAATGACAATAGGGCTGTCTGAGACCATGCTGCCTCTTGTTTCAGCTATAACTATAATTGAATTTTACAGTCAATGCACAGCTCAGCAGATGGCCTTTGTATACTAACAGTAAAACTAAGACCAAAAGTTTGATTTACATATTTTTTGAAAATTTAAATAAAATAATTAACAAGAACAAAAGTATTTAAAAGACAAACACTTTTAACTGTCGCTATGTTGGAATTGAAAACTACTCTCCTAATATATTATATATGTATATGTATGCAAATTTTGCATTGAATACCCAAATGACTTCATATGACCAACGGTAATACTCCCACAATGCAATGCGCTCAGATTTATGTTGCCTTTTCAGTTTGACAAATAAACCAATTTTTAACAATTTGCCTTATTTGATTTGACTGCCAAGCTCTAACTTATCATTTATGTGGCTATTTCCAAATAATAGTCTTTCCAAATAATCATTCCCCATTTCAAGCCAGAAGTTAGAAAGACTGCATACAGAGAAAATGTTTTCTTTATCTGAGAGAAGAATCTCAGTGGTGGTGTAATCAAAAGCCTTCTGAGTGTCCACCAGGGAGAGGTTTAAGAAGTGTGTGTCTAGCTCCCTCTGGTGGACAAACAGAGAGAGTGTGGCTTTTCTGGTGAGGAAGTTCAAACACACAACTTTGTGTTCCTTAAAGAAGTTACTGTATAACCTCAGAAGACTTGTAAAGTTGGTGCTTTTATGGTGTTGAGGTTAGTTTCGAAGCTTAACATCTGTGGTCAGAATAAAATGATATTGCCTGACCCAGGGGCGCCGCTCGCAATTTTGGGGCCCTATGACAAAATATGAGGTTGG
This sequence comes from Botia kubotai, assembly GCA_036877585.1. NCBI lineage: Eukaryota > Metazoa > Chordata > Actinopteri > Cypriniformes > Botiidae > Botia > Botia kubotai. The sequence continues at coordinate 15,860 of JAZGTI010004190.1, read as the reverse complement.
GCCCCCCTAGTAGTGTTATTACTAATAAAGCAGATCTCTGGGGGCCCCTAAAGGGCGTGGGCCCTTAGAATTGTCCTAACTTTCCCCCCCTTAGCGGCGCCCCTGGCCTGACCACAGGAAGAGTTCCGAAAATCTCTTTCTGCTTTCTACAAAATGTAAACATTCTCTTTCACAGATTGTCATATGAAGTTCATTAGCTTGATTCTATGAACAGAAACATCATAAGTGAGTTTATTGGATGGCAGCTCCCTCACATACTGATGAACTGCACAGGCTGAATGTAGCTCAGTGGTGAGGTGGGGCCGTTCCACACCTCTGTAGCACTGTTTCATTTTCCTTACCGTTCACTTCTACAGCTGCTTGCATGAGAAACACTTCCACCAGTTTCCACCCTTTCTGTGAACTTCTCTGACAGCTGCCTTCATTACTGTACATGTAAATGACTGTATATCGGTTAATAAGACTCTAAATGGACAGACTGATGTTACTACACTGTCAGCTATATTCCATACAGAATTTATTATTATTATATGAGATTGAATATATTCTGTTGATTATTGTTCATTTTCTGATTAAATCTTGGGAACTCTGACCACTGAAGAAGTTTTTAAATATGAAACACATTAGAACATCAACCAGAACAAGGTGAAGAATATATTGGATCATCTATTCCACAATGTTGAATACAACTCATAACTAAAAATTTGGGCCATTGTTTGGTCTCTTCTCTCTTCCCAATATTTTCCTTCTCCTATACTTTACTTAAAATAAGAACTTACCTGTCATGGAGTTCTCGGAAGTGCTCAGCTGTTCCCTCAGTTTGTCCACATCATCCGGATGAACTTGCTGGAAGAGTGTGCTGCCGAACCACTCGGACTGCGGCTGGTTCAGGACGGGAGTCACAGAGTCTGACACATGGATGACAGAGCCCGTCTCAGTTGCCACCACAAACAGAAAGCCGTCAGCCGCCTCCAGAATCAGATGCTTCAGTTCCTGTCACAGTGAAACAAACAGAAACAAACTGACATATAGTTCATTCACATTTCATCAGTACACAGTACTCATGTGTACTGATAAAAGTACTCAGGTACACGCGGATTCAGCTGTTTAGAGCTAGCTCATGGTTTACCAGTATTTTGGTGCTGATGTTTAAATTACTGCTAACAAAAAAAGGAACATCGCTGCTTGTGTGAATGGCACATTGTAAATTTACTGGTAAAGTCTTTCTGTTAATTTACTGGCAATTTATCAGGAGTACTGTGTGAAAGGGGCTTAAGTCTTTTCTGATGGAGTCATGAAACAACCCAGAATAAATAAAATACAGGTTCACTCAAGACAATATTTTTGTTCCACAAATTGTAAACTCCCGGCAGAAAACTCATAAGTCAAGAAATGTTAAAGAAATCGAAATTGTCAATTGCACTATTCAACCTGTTTTATAATTCAACATTTCCCTGAGCAGTTTATAGTGAAATCAACTGATTAACATTATAATATTATTAATAATGTGGTTGCTCAACCCCTTTATGTCCATTGCAAAATCTGAGCTGGGTTCTAGAGATAAATCCTGTGAGCGTCATTTAATTCATCATTCACTCATCATTGAGATCATTTGTAAATGAAGATGATGGAGGGAGATGTTTCTCCACTCACCTGCTCGGTAAGAAAGGAAGGTTTGTAAGCACCACTGGTCGATGTGTTCCCCGTTCCTCTCATGGACTTCATGTGTGAGACCGCCATACGCAGGATTGTTAGCTTGTCTGGTTTTCTTGCCAATGCACTGCAGGTGGGCACCATGTCCGACAGCTCTGTGATGTACTGGGTCATCTTGTTACGCCGGCGACGCTCGATCTCACTGTGGTTCTCTCTGTATGTACAGAAGAACAGTGTGTCTATTATTAACATGAGTGAAGCACAGCAAAAATGTGTGTACTCATAAAAGAGAACATGTACTGCACAGTTATTAATTAACGATGTCATAGATACTAATACATCAGTACCAAGTTGATAAGAAAATTAAAAAGGAACAAAACTAGTTTACAGTATTTGGAGGAGAAAGTACCGACTCGATTTTTTTATTAGATTGTTGAAAACTTCCACCTTGAAAATTTGCTGGGTCCCTCTCCATCCTCATCATCAAAGTCCATTCTGCACAGAAAGGCAAACCAAATACAATTATTCACACAATTGTTTTGCATAGCTGCATTCCCACAACATTTTATTTAATAACTTTTATTTAAAAAAAAATCTAATATACAGCCATACTTCAAAATGTGTTCTTGTAGATGGATTGGTGGAGCATCTCAGATCATATTTAGTTTTAACAAACCATGATTTCTGAACTGGAAAGACTCACTTTGATTTATATCAAATTTAATATGGCGTCTACTCCAACTAAGGTCTAAAATGATACATGAAAGAGGACAATCTCATAGTTAGAGAACAGAATAAAGCCTTTCTAATGTTACTGTGTGGGCAGGTAAAGTGTGTTTTCAATGGAAACTCCTGTTGGTGGACAATATATTAAATGTGCACTGAACACAAATGCAGCACTTCAGAAAAACGAAATGCTTCTAGTGAAAGGTTTGTTTTGTCAAAACTGATCTGAGCTCAGCAGTACTGATAGATCTCTATACCGTCATCTATTACCACAGCAATGAATTTTCATGACTTTTACAGGCTTTTGTTGTTGCTGGATTTTTACATATTTATAGAGCTTGCTAGGCTTCCATCATTACTGTCTATATGCTTACAAAAGAGAAAAACATTTTCTTAATGTACACACACCATAAACATATCCATACACAAAATAATATACAGACAAATTATTTAGTCAATATTTTTGTTTTGAGACAACTGCCATTTTTAACTATATTTATACATTTATAACTATTTTTTTAACTGGACACAGAGTTGAACCGTGATCAGCAAAATTAGACGAGCATCCAGAACTGTGAACATGACACGTTGCTTAGAGATATTTCTTACCCTGCTGATCTCCGCTTGCCACCTCGTCCTGGCATGGTGCCCGCCATCCTGACTTGGCCTGCACCTACCACAGCGCCTGGCATTGATACCGGCCCAGGCAGATCCGTGCCCATTTCTAAAACACACAAAAATACTGTTACAGTCAGTCTAAAAAAAAAATAGTTTCATTTACACCTTGTGTATAAATGCAGTAATATTACACTGTATATTAACCAAGTGTAAAGCCACAAGCTGTCTGTCAAGTCCCTGTCATGTGACATTATCACAACCACATAGTTTGTGCAGTTATTGGGCAGCTTTCACAGTGGGTGAAGCTACCAAGTGCAAAACCACAAAAATGACAATCACATGAAATCAGAAAATACACAAATGGGGGTCAATGTGAAAGTTGTTTGGGTCAACAAGGCTGATACATATACCAAATTTCATATAGATGCATGCTCGTATGTATGATATATGCCCCATCTTTTTGTGCCCTGTACCGGCGAAGCTACTTAGCATGCCTGGCCCCCACGTGCCAGCCTTTGCCCAGGCCTAAAGACCAATGACTCTGTTGTGTGTGCCAAGTTTCAAGAGTTTTTGAGTATGTTAAGGGGCCCAAAACCCCTGAAAACCAAAAACATTGTAATAAAAAACAACAATCCTAAGAAAGAAAATTGGGCCCAAATGTGGTTTGTTTAAGCAATGCTCTGAGCCACTTGAAGAGGACGGTTCAATTGGGCTCAGGTGCAGTTCACATGTAGTGTGATTGCTGACCGTGTCAGAGCACAGAACAGCTACTCATCATTACGACAACAAACACCTTCTGTTAGTACTTGGATAGTGCATTTTTTAATTAATTAAATTCATTCTAGTATATTTAGGCTTATAACAGGTCTGGTTCCCACCTCGTTGATGAACAGAAATTGTTGTTTATGAGTAAAGCTGCAAGATGCTTCACCAAGTCCGCTGTCTCAGTAATAACAGTAATTTCACTTGTACAATCAAGTGAAAATCTCTATGCGGCATAAATGATAAATCTATAAGTCTGCGTATTAGCTAAAGTGCTTCTCTTCATTACAGAAAGTTGCATTGTTAATGATGTAAGCGTGCTATGACTCAAAACTTAATGTGCAAGTGTAAGAGCAGACCAGCAGGGGAGGGGGGGCAATCCAGCCCGGGCACGGTACCAATCAACCGTGTCTAGCGTGAGAACACTTATATTTCAGAATGAAGTTAAGTGAAGAAGGTGCAGACTCAGTTTTTGCAGTGATTTGAGACTGTGAAGGAGACTGAAAGATGTGAAACCCAGGCTGACGAGCATCCCAAGCATCCTTTAAACTGAGATGTCCTGGAGCGCCCATTGACTAGTGTGGCCTTGTTCAGCTCTGGTGGTCGTGTCGGATCTGTAATGCACTGTGTGCAGTATACATAAGGGGTGACCAATTAATTCAACATTTAATGAGCTCTGTCGCTCTTTTTACAACCTCACTTAAAAACTTTAGTTGAAAAAGCTCTGATATTAGCAGTGCATTCGGTTTATCTTGGGTGTTTTAATGACTTTTAGGTATGGTGGCGATGTACTTATCCACAAAGCTAGTAACGCATCTATGTATCCAACGTATCCACCTCGTACGTAAAACTACAGGCCTGTCCACTCGGAAGGAAACCCATGACCGACATCTCGTACTGTTTAACTTTTACACCCCCGAGCGAGCGAGGGCTCGTCACAGCACCGTTTCCGGGCCACTGCAGTTTCCGCGCACGTATCGGCCACGCGCGTGTTGTTTTTATGCACACGAATTTTTGGTCTAATAAGGCACAATACTCTAGGAAGCAATATGTTTGAAATGAAATATGTTTATTACACATATGTAAAGTTAAATAAAGTTACTTGTGTGAACTCATGATAGCCTTCCCCCATTATTCCAGTGATCCACAAGTAGTGAATACAGAAGTGATCTCCGTGGGTTTCAAACCAGTAATCAACAGACAAAATAAACCATCTGATCTATAACGTACACACATTTCCCACTTAAACATGTAAGCGCTCAAACCCAACATCCCCAATCCAGTCCCACATGCAGCGTTTCGCATGCATTCACAATGGTTGCGTATCAAGCAAATCAAATCACGTACTGTGGTAAATGTATTCAGCATCTAATTTGCATTAGCAACAAGCCAGAACAGAATAAAGCCGAATGTATTACATTTTATCTTGGCATTAAATCGGAACAATATTCCCACGGTCACGCACAACGACGCGCAATATTGACGTCATATTATTGTTACAACGCAACGTCTTGTAACATTGAAACGTCGCTGTTGTTACATGTGTGGGGGAGGGGGGCTATGTAAAGTAAAGGGCTGTACTTCCTTTTGTTGCCACGAAAACACGAAAACATCGCGTACTTACGCGAGTTTTACATCTCTTTCACATCACATACATATCGTTTTAAAGCATAATCACATCATCTGTACTCACCCGATGGATTTACAGCGGCTGGTGTTGCCATATTGCTTGGGTGGAAACGCAGAAATGACGCACAATCCGAATAAAACTCCGCACGCAATCCGCCGCGAGTGCCAAACTCAAATCAGCCCCGCATGTGTAGATATGAGGAGCGATCGCGCAAAGCTCGACGCGTTTCTGACGCGGTGCATGTAGCGGAATTGTAGCAGACTGACAAAAGCAAGAGGTGTGAGAGGCTGCGCACCGCGAGACTTCGCTGGAATTAATGAATGCTGAAAGCTGGAGGAGGTTTCAAGTCAATGAAGTGCGATAATGAGTGATATATTTTTGAAATTTCACTCATTGCAAATACTAATAATAGTTTCACAGAACAATAGTAAAGTCATCAAAACACAAATGTAACTTCGTGAATTATGTTGTGGCTAAAGAAAACTAAAAAAATAAAAAAAATGGGTTATATGCTAGCATACTCAATGAAGGTACCCTGTGTCTAGAATTTACAAAAACATGTTTACTTGACGTTTTATGACCCTGTTTCATATATATATATATATATATATGGAAAAACAAGTAAAATAGGAATAGTATGTTGTACTAACTAAAGCTTATTTGGTTTAGCACACTCACAGGAGAGTTCAAGTAACTTAAACTGTAGACTTTGTATATACTGCTTAGAAGTATTTGTTGAAGTTATTTTGCTATAAATGACTTAAGTTATGGCAACATAAAATGTAACGTTTATTGCACTCTTATTACTTTTTTAAGGATTTAATTACTAAAGGAAACAATAAAGACCATAATGGTGACTTCAAACAAACCTATTTACAGTGTACTTCATTGTTTTAAGTTAGCTTTACTCAAGTCAATTGTACATTGTTTATAAAACTAACCAATACAATCTAGTAAGATGTCTGTATCTGTGGTACAGAGGGGCAGTTGTGGCCTACGGGTTAGTTAGTTGGACTTGTAATCAGATTCGATTCCAGCACTGGGGGGTTGCAACTGAAGTGCCCATTGGGGGTTAAGGCACCTAACCCCCGATTGCTCCCCAGGCGCAGTAGTGTGCTGCCCACTGCTCCGGGTGTGTGTGTGTGTGTTCACTCCTCACCAGTGATGGGTTAAATGCAGAGGTCACATTTCGGGTATGGGTTACCATATCTGACAAATAGGTCACTTTCACTTCAGAATAGTTTACTAACCATATGTAAGTCATATGTATCAATTTACATTGAATATACATTTCTTACACGTTAGAGTATACTAAATCTATAGAGTATTCTATATTATATATACTATATCTGTATTTCCTTGAGCCCCCTCTTGTGTCACTGCTGTCAAGTTAAGTTAGTACTGTCGGTAACAGTAGTTAGCTGCTCCCCATGGTAAGTATTGTGGTTTTGTCTGCTGTTGAAGCATTATTGCATTAAACATGGAAGCTGCATCAGTCACTCACAGTTTATGCCTCCACACAGACTGTGTTCATTCAAGTTGTTTAGTGCATTTAACAATCAATATGTATAAAAGAATTAATTAAGAATACAGCTCAGACAATCAAATTAAGAGATCTGAAGAAACTTTAATTGATTAGGGCCCAAGCACAAAGTGTGAAGGCCCTTTAGTTTTTATCAGGCTTATTAGTATTTATATTTATTTTTCAATGTTTTCGGGGTCTTTGCGTCTCTTAACATGCTCAAAAACTCCTGAAATTTGGCACACACATCAAGGCTGGCACATGGTAGTGCCCCCCTGGTACGGGGCACAAAAAGGTGGTGCATATATCATGCATGCATACACACAACGGTACAAAACTCAATCAAAACAACCTTTACACTGACAGCCTTTAGGACCGCTCAACAGGAAGTTGGCCATTTTCGATTTTCAAACATGGCAAATATGTTTATTGCGGTGTGCTGATGACATTAAATGACTATTTTGGCTGCGTTTACACTGGCACAAAAAAACAGATTTTTTACATCTGACACAGATCAGAATTTGTTGCATGTGTGTAAACACAAAAATACACACGAGATCCGTTTTTTCATATCTGATCTAAGCCACTTTCAAATGTGGATTTAAATCGGATACATATCCGATATCCAGACATCCGACCTGCATCAAAACACTTTCGCTTTTTTTTCTAATTAATTGCTGTTGGGTGTATTTTTGCCAATTTTTGAATAGATGATTTAACAAAAATGCATCAATTATGCTGTTCAATCAAGGCGCTCAGTGAATGACTGTTATCTTAGATTAATGTAAACGCGCATCGGATACGAGCCGTAAGTGTAAACAGTCAGGGCAGAAATATCGGATATAGACTTAAGATCGGATCTGAGCATTAAGACTTGCAGTATAAACGCAGCCTTAGTCACGGTCATAGCGCCACAAACAGGCAACGGGAAGTGTGTCACTTAAAACAAACTTTAAAAATAAAACATTTAGCCAGGGTTTCGTCTGAATTGCTATTCATCAATAAGGTGTAGTAATGGGAGGTGTTTGTGGTCGTAATGAATGGCAGCGGACACATGCGAACTGTGCTCCGACACACCTCTTCAAACAAACTGCGCCCGCGAACTTCATCACGGTTTGATCAAATCATGACTGGATGGACAATTGACCTGCTTTTAAAAACACGTTCACCTCATTTTTAACTGCTTCACAGGCTATGATTGCTGTCTAGACGCAATGGCATCGTAGTCCGATTTTTACGTGAAATAAAACCGTAATTTGTTTGGCGATGTCTAGACTGTTCATCTGTTTTATACATACAATCCCAGGGCTGGCGTCCCATGACAGATGAAATCTCCAGACGAATAAAAGCAGAATTCAAGATGATGAAAATTATCAATCAACACTGTAATCTTTGAAGCTTTCTTTTAAAATCTTGGTGTTTATTTTCCTGGTCGGGCATCTGATCATATATCAAATGGGCAAAACTGATCTCGTATAAACCACGTGGACCACTGTTTGCCGTCCAATAGCCAACGATGTCGCAAAAGAAGTCATCCGGCAATTTGTTATTGTGCTGCGTGACGTATTTGACAGCTCAAACCTGATTGGTTACTGCTGTTTGAATCCTTGGAGATGATGTTCATGGCTACCTGACTGTATTTTTTTATCTGTATGTATATTGTGTTTTTATTTTACTCTCCCCGAGTCATTGTTGCCTTTATAAACATATATATGTGCGTGTATCCTCCAGCCTCAGGTTAGGAGAGTTTGAGTAACTTTAAGCGCAGTGTTGTTGTGAAAGAGTCAATAGGCGCTGGCTAAAGGCTAACTATGCTAATTCCAGTGACAGGGTTAAATAATTTCTCCCTCGGGTTTAGTCATAAATATCATACATATCATGATGTAAATGTTAGTGGAATTTAGATAAATGACGTCTGTCTTTAAAAAATAACAGCTTTAATAGCTGATGTCCAGCTCATTTTAGCTGCCACATCTGGTTTAGCACAGCAGCTAACAGAGTCATTGTTCTCTGTCCAGCAGTAACAAACATGTTTAATTACCATATGTTTGCACCAGCTCTGTAAGTGAGTATACATTTTATTATAGAAAACCACGTGTGTGAAAATTCTCGCTATAGGTGTTTTTTGAGATGTTAAAAAAAAGATTAAAATGGTTATCTGCAGGCTGGCAGTAAGTATATACTGTACTGTATTGTGAGGTGATGCAAATGAAGAAAAAATATACTTAAATGATGGAGTATTTTAATGAACGTACTATATATTTTCTGTGCATCTATAGAATGGGGCTGGACGTAAATATGGACGCAGAACATCAGAACTATTTTGGATCTATGAGACAATGAAAGGTAAATGTAGTCACAGAGGAGCCAGATCAATAGTGCCCCAACGTTGCCATGACGAGCAGTTTGTGATGCTCAGATGAACAGAGCAATGTTTTGAATGCACCGCAGTGTTTACACTTTTTAAACGTAAGCCCGCATACTGTACGTAACGTGCATTCAAATGATATTGTATTGTGTTATATTGTGTTATGTGCAGTCTACGCTGCTTGATGGATGTTTTAACTTGATGTAAGACTTATTACAAGTTCATTAATGCCATGTTCATTCATGAACTTGCTCCTGCATAATTGATTAAACACCCTGTTGTCTGTCTAATTCAACATAAGCCGTATTTGTGAGTAATACAGTGAAAGGTTACCTCACTGATATTAGACATGTGTTGGGCTGTAGGGACAGCGAGATGTGACAGGATGCTCAACCATCACTGCAGAAGGAACCCGGAGCTGCAGGAAGAGCTGCAGATTCAGGCAGCGGTGGCGGCTGGTGATGTCTGCACTGTCCGGAAGATGCTGGAGCAGGGCTACTCGCCCAAGATCAGAGACGCCAACGGCTGGACGCTGCTGCACTTCTCTGCAGCCAAGGGCAAGGAGCGCTGTGTGCGCGTCTTCCTCGAGCACGGAGGTAAATTACGTTTGCTGGCTTAAAGACACTGAAGCCGGTCTAATTTAAAGTGATGCTTAGTAAGAAAGTATAAAAACCATAACTGGATCTAAAATCGCCATCCCAGAATGCACTGGGCTACTCCGAGCAGCTTCTAAAGGAGTAGTTCATCTAGTGCTGCAGTGTTCGGTTAGTTTAAAGGAAAACTCCACCCCAGAATAAAAACATGATGCATCAGTTGATAAATACACTCAAAACATTGTTTTCCCTCCCAGACGTATGGTTTTACTTCAGAAGACTTATTACTCCGCTGGAGTCTGAATCTGGATTGCTGCAGGGATAGATGCATGTGCTTTAGGAGCTTCAAAACACTGAACCCTGATCAATGCCATTATAAAGCTGGAAGAGCCAAGATATTATTTAATATAACTGATTGTGTTCGGCTGAACAAAGAAAGCCATAAACATTTGGGAATTTTCATTCTGTGGTGAATTCTCAGTGTTGCTGAATCAAAGAGGTATTTCAGTATTCTATTGTTCAGGTGTAGGAACGCATGGCAGACAGCAGAGGGCGCTATAAAACCGAGCTGTTTCGCTATATCAGAACGTCAGACGACAGAATGATCCACAGTCAAGGCTTTTACTGTGATTTTTCAGAGGTTGTACCGTCCCTTATACTGGTTGTGATATAAAATGCCTAATAAAGACTGATGAAGACATTATAATAAGACTTAAGTTAGATTATAAACAGTACCTTAAAATACGTGTGACATTTGCACCCAGTGTACAGAGCACTGTCTTCAGAGTGCAGCTGCTTGCAGCGCAGCAGTCTGGGCAGCCACACAGCAGAGTGTGTGTTAGAGATGAGGACTGAAGAGTCATTTTAACTAATGGTGTCAGCAGGTCTTGAGTAAACGTTAAACAGGTTTTCATGGGATTTTTCTATGTTATTGTCACCAGACTAGATGAGCATCATGACACTGAAGACTTGAAATTGCGAAGGGAGTTTTGATATCTGCAATGGTGTCGCCAAATAGAAACTGGAAGTGTCTCATATCTTCTGCGTGATTTTGTCAAAACTTGAGCTGTATGTTTGGTCCTGTATGTTTTGTGTCACAGTCATAGCGCCACTTACAACAGACAGACTTTAAAATAGTCCTGAATTATCTTTGGAGTTAAATGCACGTGACCAGCATGCATGATTCTCTGAGAAGCAAAGATACTAAAGGGGAATAGCAGGTGGTGACAGCGCAGTAGTGCTTCGCTTTGCTTTCCCGTTATTGCTGATTGCAACTGTAGTTTGTAATGAATTTATTAAAGCATTTGATGTTGTTGTGTTTCTTTTTCTTTCCCCACCCTACGATACCAGTGTCGCCCCTCTTAAATGTTAGTCTGGAGCCCTGTATGTGTATATGTCTATATATTTTTGCCTTCAAATATGGTTGCTATATGTAAATACAATAAATGTGTGCAGCTTTGTAGGTTAACTACAAATATGAAATTTCTTGTAGTTTGCTTCACGTTTGCCTCCTGAACTGGTGCTGTTTATATAATGGTTCTGTTATTCATTGTTGAAAAGGTGTTTTTGTTGCTTGGTTTTTCACTTTTGTATTTCTGTCTGTTGCGATCACAGCGGATCCCACAATGAAGGATTTTATCGGAGGCTTTACAGCTTTGCATTATGCTGCCATGCACGGCCGTGCCCGCATCGCCCGTCTCATGTTGGAATCCGAGTATCGCAGTGACATCATCAACGCCAAGAGCAATGATGGCTGGACCCCTTTACACGTGGCGGCTCACTACGGCCGTGACTCCTTTGTGCGCCTCCTCTTAGAGTTCAAAGCTGAGGTGGACCCGCTCAGTGATAAAGGCACCACACCGCTCCAGCTAGCAATCATCCGCGAGCGCTCCAGCTGCGTACGCATTCTGCTCGATCACAATGCCAACATAGACATCCAGAATGGCTTCCTGTTGCGCTACGCTGTCATTAAGGGCAACCATTCATACTGCCGCATGTTCCTGCAGCGGGGAGCGGACACTAACCTGGGCCGACTGGAGGACGGACAAACGCCGCTACACCTGTCAGCCCTCAGGGATGATGTGCTGTGTGCTCAGATGCTGTACATGTACGGAGCCAATACAAATACACGCAACTATGAGGGCCAGACGCCTGTGGCTGTTTCAGTCAGTATGTCTGGTCTCAGTCGACCCTGTCTGGACTTCCTACAAGAGGTCACAAGTAAGTCGAATCTTTGTTTCATTTTGAGATTTGAGTATTATTACCTTTTTAAATCTTAAATGAAAATTACTGCTTGTTGTTGGTGCCAAATTTAAGTTTAGTAAATTTAGTTAATCTAGTGCCAAAAACTGTTACAATTGTTACATACATTTTCCTGGAGAGACTTTGAGCTGTAAGTGTTGGTGTTGCGAGTATACAGTATACAGTATACAGCGACGTATGATTCTGAGTCTCAGGATCTTTGGTTTTCAGCTGTGCAGTTGTGATCATCAATATTTGATGATTTTGGGCTGAGGGAGGATGTAAGACTCTTCACCTGTCTTCTCCACGTCCATTCCTGTGTGCCTTTGATAAACACCAGATCCTGTATTAACATTAAATATATTGTACAGTGTAGTATTGAGAACTAAATGTTGACTTTTCTCCATGTTTTATAAATGAAAATAAGCTTATCATAAACAAGTGCTTCTAGTTAAGAGAATAATCAGTGGTTTGGTGAACATTTACTCTCTCATTCAGCTGCAGCTGGTAAAGAACAAACTCAGAAGTGTTTGACTAAAAACAAAATCTTCTCGATGTATAGACATTATTTTTTAAATATAAAGTGGACATTCAAAGTGGAGCATAAAGTTGAATTTGAAATCAGACTGAAAAATATAAATGATTCATCATGCTGAATACAATCACTATAATGTGAGTTTGTGTGTGAATGGTTTACTAAGGAGACAGTGTTAAATCATCATAAACCAGTTTGTGCTTGTGTTGAGACAACGTATCAGAATTGTATAATGTTTTCTTAAAATGTTTATTATTTATACAAAGATCTACTTGAAATCATCCACTTTTAACTGACTTAGAATGCAGCTGGTATTTACCCTAAACTGTTTGGTTTCAGGGCAGCCGAGGACTCTGCAGGATCTGTGCAGGATAGAGATCCGGCAGTGTATCGGCCTCCAGAGCTTAAAGTTCTTGGAAGATCTGCCCATTGCCAAAGTCATAAAGGACTACCTAAAACACAAATTCGACAATGTTTGACAGAGGCTGACATGCTCTGAGCAGTTCTGTAGGTCCACAAGACTCTATGCAAACTCTTGTTTCATTTTTACTCGAAGCCTCTGGGGGCAGATGCAGTGAACATGTTTGTTTACAGAGTAATGACTGTGAAACGGGGAGCACTGTTTGGCCAGGTCGATACGTCCGTGTGTGTCTGTATGGGGCATGTCTGGAAGAAATTCCTGACCCAGTGAAGTTTGATTCATACCAAAAATCTCTTGTGAAATCAACAGGGCCTTTGTAGGTATTAATAGTTTCTGTTGTCTAAGGAAAAAATAAATCCCTTTTAAACAAAGACAAATGTAAATGTCACTATTTTGTATTAATAAAAATGTGCATGCAGTAACCATGTAATTTCTGCCTTGGAGAAATCATTTGAGCAGTCTTTTATCAATAATCACCATTATAATAGCTGTTAAGAATTTAAGTCAGTTTGTCTTTAATCATAGTAAAAGCCCATGATTCTTATGGATGTAAAATAAATGTTTGATTTTTGGTTTAAAGCAGTTGGACATTTCAACCACATATCTGAGCCAGATTATTCCCCTTTAGTATCAAATAAATTCAATATTAAAGGTGCTTGGCATTTAAAGGTATAGTCAGGAAGTTTATACAGGTAAACATGTACACACTCATAAATCATTAACAAAGATTATGTAAATAATTGTGTCATATGTACAGCAGATATTTTTTGACTATTTAAACCACAAGCTTGTGTTGGTAATTTTTCTTAAGTGATTTTGTTTTTCATGTGACCTGTTAAAAGATTTAATGTGGGAAAGTTTGAACCTGTAGTTTCAACAAATTATCAGAATTGATTATGTTCTATCCATTTCTAATGCTCATTCAATTAATTGGCCATGTTTTGTTTAAGATCATTAAATTAAGTATTTGCACTCAGTATAGGTTACATTTTTTAATTTTTTTGTAATCTAACAATTTCTAATGCACTTTTTTTTTTATATATAAACATTTGTCAAACGCACGTCTAATGTCTGCATAGCTTTACATTGGAAGCAAGCATTGCATTTCAGTAAAATCTCCATCAGGGTGACAGAGATTTTGTGAGGGATACTAATGTTAACCACTTTTTAAATTGTTAGTCGGAGTATTCTAACCATAACCATACTCACTAACACCTCCAAACCGGTTCTTATGCTGGCTGCCTTTCAGCGATGTGGCTGAGCTCATTTACCACATCAAAAACATGCTTCAGGTGCAGTAAAGCGGTCTGACACGACAGTAAATTGTTAAATGTCTGTGTGTGCAGTTATTTTCTTTACTACAGTTGCAGTGTTGGTATGAGGTTACTGTGTTAGTGTGACTGAAACAGTCTCTGAATGAGTGCTTGTTAATATAATGTCTTGAACTTCAGAAGGGTTGAATGACTTGATTGAAAGCCAGGGATTGCTTGAGCTGTCTGAGTTGTCTTTAATAGTCAGAAGTCTTCCAAAACGTCTCCTGCTGAATGTATATAATGTACTGTACAGTTATGTGAATAAATGGATCTCATAATGTCCTCATTTGTTATTATTCTTGTACTTTAAAGCAGTAATTGTGCTGTGCTCATGTGCTCATCAATTTGGATTTGTATCGAGTTGAATGATTTCATAATAAAATGTCTGCTAAACATGTTGCTTGCTAAATTGAGTGCTTTTGTAATTGTATTGTATGTAATAATTGTCCTGAGATTATATTTAGCCCACCTTGAATGTCTGAATTCTACATTTGTTTGGGCATCTCAAATCCCTCTTTCACAGCACCACCTGGTTTTACACCTTAACAGATACAAATATCATATTTAATGTAAGTGCTTGAACAAAAATACAAGCTGCTCTAAACCTGATATTGTCCACCACGTCACTTTACATATTGATTTCATATTGTGTACTGTTGTGTACAAACACTGTTGTGTTTTTTTATATCAAATTGTAATTTCCAAACCTGGCAAAGACATTTCTGTAGCCAAAATACATTATTCTAGTCATGCTCAGCTGTAAAATATCTCAGTGGCTTTTGTGACTGCAGCCTCAGTGCTGTGAGAACACTGTTCAAAGAACTGATGACAGAATTCTCAATTTCTCACATTGCTGAGCTCACATCTGGTTGTTGTGCCTCACAATTAAAGTTCTGGCAAAACCTCAGAGAAAACATCATAACACGAACACCTGACAAAGCTTGGCACTATTTCAGAACTTATTCCAGAGACCTGAGTGCATCGTTTACTTCAGGATGGTTGATGTTTTGTTGACGTGATCTCTCTCGCTCTCTTCTCAGGAGTTTGTCATTGCCAAACCCCTCATCAGTGCCCTAAGATTGTTCATTTGTGCATTTCTCTGACAAAATCACTGTCATTTATTAAATCCCAGGTAATATTACACAGTAAAACGATGGCATCTCTCTGCAGCCCATGTTTCCTTACACACATGGATTATAATGCAGCTATTGTTGGTGACCCATGTGGTCCTGCTGGATGGATGGCCCTTCCCATTCACTCAGGAAATCTGTGTCACCCTCAGCAGTGCTTGAGTGTCATGGATTGATCTTTATCAGATATGCTCACTGAATATAAACCCAACAGACAACTCAGATCACTAGGATCGAGTCAGTTAGTAATATTAAGGGTTCACACAAAACAAGGGGAATCCGCTTTTAGCTATTCTGCCGCCCGCAGTTGGAATCAGCTTCCAGAAGAGATCAGATGTGCTAATACAT
>JAZGTI010004189.1:0-28837 GCA_036877585.1 Botia kubotai | reverse complement strand
CTTCATGCTTTTGTTCTCTCCAGACTGGACTACTGCAATGCTCTCCTCACAGGGCTTCTGGCTTGTACTATCAAGCCCCTGCAGTTGATTCAGAATGCAGCAGCTAGAGTGATCTTTAACGAGCCTAAAAGAGCACACGTCACGCCACTGCTCATCCAGTTGCACTGGCTGCCAGTAGCTGCTTGCATCAGATTCAAGGCTCTGATGTTTGCATTCAAAGTGACTACTGGATTCACACCTCTTTACCTGCTCTCACTTCTTCTCAAGAAACAACTAAAAACTCAACTATTTTATCTTCACTTCCTTAACTAATCAACTAACACACTGCCACTACTTCTACTTCTTTTTTTAAAAAAAAATCTGGTTTCTTACACTGCGTTGGAATATCTGAGACCTGTTTGTAGCACTTATTCATTGTTGCTCTTATAGTTGTTATAATTGCCTCCTTGTCCTCATTTGTAAGTCGCTTTGGATAAAAGCGTCAGCTAAATGACTAAATGGAAATGCAGTGTGACAGACAGAAGACCTCCAGTACTGGTAAGGGGGTCCTGAAGAAACAAAGATGAAAGATCTCAAACTGTGGGTAATATTGTGCAATGCCAATGTTGTTAGCAAAAACACGCTTTTCATGATGCAATATTTGCTGTGACATTTTGTATTGTTTTGAACCAAATGAATCTGTTTATTAAATAAATTAATAAAGTCTTCAAAATATTCTGGTGTGATTAACTTACCAAACTGCTGGTATTAGTAGGAATTGTTTTTGTGATCTTAACAATCTGGGGATTCACCAAGGTTCTGTACCAGGTCCACTTTACTTCAAGGTGGTAAGATAGTGGCATGCTGCAAGTCTGCGTGCCCTTTGTTAATCATAGAAAGGGTAAAGCAAGACATTAGTTGCAAATGTAAACAGTGCTTTACATCATGGTAATCACAAACCAAGTTTATATGTCAACATTTATCCTGTCCCTTCAAAGAAGTTTCTGTAGTGTAAAAACTAGCACCAATTTCTAGTAAATAATAAGAAGGTTGATTTCCAATGTTATGGTTTGGTTCTTTATTTGGATCCAGAACCCAGAGAAAATTCCCAAAAGAGAGCACATGGTCAGGAAGATTTTGCCCTTTCAGTGCCCATAAAAGGACTTTAGATACCAGATAACAATTTACTGCATTAGAGATCCTATAAATGAATGTACACAGACTCATTAGACAGTAGTAATGTTAATGAGTATCACACATGACTCTTTGCAATTTAATGAAAAAGGTATCATTATTAAAATAGTGTCTCATCTAAGAGTACAGCCTGATATCATGTCTATCCCACACAGAGTTGGGAGGTTAGTGGGTGATCCTTTTGGGTCAGTGGTCTGAACCCAGTAAATTCCAGTAAAACAGCACCCATGGGCTGTACCATAGAGGTGTTTATGATCAATAGCTGTATTACAAATGTAAATTCTGTCTAGATAGATGTTAATTGTTTTGACAACATTGATCTTATGCATAGAAATATGATTAATCATAAGTATGCATAATTTGTCACAAATATTGATTAGTGATTACTGACTACGAGATTAAGCAACAACATTCATCATGTGTGACTTTATAAACTGCAGCTCTGTTATACATGTTCCTGTTATATATCCAGCAGATGGATTGAAAGGAACCCTGCAGTCTAAAGTTTTATAGTAAATAATATTCTGCTGTTCTTGTTCCTGCCACAAGGGGGAGGAGTCACACCACATAACCAGGATTGCTGACCTCAACTCTGATGTGCCAATGATCTCCTATCAAAGAACGGAACAAAATATTACTATCTGCCTTGAAAATGTAATTATATTTGCAACTATCATAAAGAATTACTGTGGCACTTGTCTGGAACTGTATTGAATGGGCATCATGCCACTTTTAATGGCTCCCAGCAAAAATAATGCCATCACAATTAGGACTTCACCAGCTTTACTGTATCTGAATATGTATTTCACCTGAAAAACATGACAATGGTTATGATCAAGTTTTGATTACTCCTTCATTTGATACAGTAGCAGTTGCAGACATCACCAGACTCCAGGAGCAGAGGAACATAGGCTGAACCCTCAGCAGGGTCCACTGGCATCCATGTGCCCTCCAAAGACTCCAGAGTAATGACTGCAACTTCCATGTCTAAAATCACATTTAAAACATGTAAACTTGAAATTGTTTGTTAACTAAAAAATTTTAAAAGAATATTTTCTTTAAATGCAGGGTTTTTTTAGGTCTGTTGAAAAGGTTGGCTAACTCTGGTTTCTTTGTTCTTTACCTGGTGAACAAACAAGAGACTATGAAGGTCTAATAAGACAAGTTAAATAAGCTTTTCTTTACACTTTAAAGACTTGTTGCTTGACAAAACATTGCTTTAACATTGCCAAAAGGGTCATCAATTTAAATGAAATATTTTCATGGGAACATTAATACAAACCACAATGGTAGAGGGAAAAGGATTTAATCCAATTCTGGTCCATTTATACAGACAATTAGGATAAAGTAAAATAGCAAACATCCTAACATTGCAGAAATCAATATGTTTCCAGAGAGAGGGATATTATTGCATGCATCAGTTTGTTGTAATCATATTAAGTTTGCTTCAACAATGATGCTAATGTAGGCTTCAGTACACGGTTAGAGTTAACCTGATTATTTGAACATACTGCTCCAAAAGAATATTTTACCAGCTACCCTGTGGAGAATTCCCTGTTTCAGGACTTTGACTTGCACTGGTGTCTTTAGAGCGGCCAAAGAAGAATCCCACAAACTGGCCATTGGGAATTTTGACATTCCTTTCTCATCTTAAAATAAAAGTAAATAAAAGTGCTTTAAACCTTTTGCTTGTAAAATGAAAATGGCCTACAGCTGATGTTTGATGTGGAGTTTTTAAAATACAGCACATTACTGCTCATTTTTCTACCCCCATGCCATCACAAAACATTACTGTAATTGTTATTTACATATGGTATTATTATGGTAACATAAAAAATAAAAAGGAGACGACCACATTTATGTTCATAACGACCACAGGATAAAGCAGCAAAAATGTCATTTAAATATTCTATATGAAATAACCGACTTTGAAACAACATAAGGGGCTGAAAAATCATCACATACTTTTTATTATTAGTTAAACTGTTCCTTTGAATGAAAAGATACAGATACAGTTAACAGACTGAACAGACTCTTGCTGGACAGACGACTGCACATGCTACAGTCTCTCTGCTGTGGTACTGAGGGAATAGACAACAGCATCCTGCTTGCATAGTCTGGGGTCACTACTGTAAGGATAAAGAAAGTGGATCAGGTAAGTCTCACTCTAGTCTGTGGTATACTTGCTTCAACCACTTTTTTCATGTTTTTGAAGCTTTTATCTGATTGTGTTTATTGAACAGTCAGTGAATAAGGACCTTCTCTGTGCAATCTGGATCACGGCAACAGTTAATGTCACACTGCTCGTTTTGTAGGCTGCATGGACACAAATTGATGACGGATGAGAAAACGTAGAGCGCTGTTAGCCTAAATCAAATACACAACCCAACATTATTGTTCAGCCAGTGGATCAGAGGGGATAGTCATTGCAGAGAGATGTCTAGCTCAGGGGTTTTCAAACTTTATGATGCCAAGAACCACCAAATATGATAAACCTTTCATGTGAGGGGGCCCCCTTCCTAACATATATCCATCTATACATTTTTATGTGTAACTAAATGTTTCATTAATTGGAGACACTTAATGTTGGATTTATAAACCTGAAAAAGCAACTTTCACAATAAATCTTGTTTCATAGCAGCTTCACATGCATACTCATGAATACCGCCCTCAGTGAAGCGGATTGTCATGAGAAAAACTCACTAGAAAGACATTAAACGAATATAAACCATTCTGGAAAGTGCAGTGCTCTCCATATCCATAAGTATTGGGACAGTAAAAATTGCTTCAGTCTGAGTCTTGCATTTAATGACAACACACATAAGCCAAGATGAAGATAATGGAGTTAATTCTAAAAAAAAACAAACAATAAATGACATTCTGTACATTTGCCTGCCAGAGTTAGATATTAGTACTGTTGTATTTGTGCATTTAATGAACAGCCCGGTTTCTAAATATGTCAAAATCTAAAGTCAACACAATACCGCCATGCTTGGTTACATAGCGTTATTATTGGTATCCAGGAAGTAAAATGCATTGTGGGATTGTGAGTACAAGCTGCTGATCTCATTAAACGTCAAGCAGACTACTGTGGCTAAAGCATCTACCTACATTACCTGAGCCTTATAAAATATCAAATGTATTTTGGACCGAATTCAATGATTGGACAAACATTTTATGGTCCTGCCCATTCCACAGAAGATATTTATAAATATATTTAGACTATGTTACTCAGTGAGTTTTATGATGTGAATAAACTTTCAGCCAGCATAACAAAAATGTAAATCTTACATAATGACTTAAGACCATTCTTGACTTAAGACCGTTCCAAGTAAAAGTGGAAGAAAAAATAAACAAAACTACATTATTATTATTAACTGAAAAGAATGCGCATAATATAATAAATATATACGTCGATTTATTTTAGGAAAATACATCCTTAATTATATCAAATACGGATATGTAATATTGTCGTAATTAATCTAAACGCAGATAGACCCATTTCTATAACAGCCAATTTCATACTTATTTTTGCTTTATAGTAACTTTACTGATTAAACCATAATATTCATTTTGCGCTTCTAATGACTGTTGGTGATTATATATCAGTTGCTCTGACGCAGACATCTCACTCTCAATCAATTGCCCTTGGGTTTCTACTACGCTCTGACGTCACCGCAGTGTCATGTGACTCGTGTCCCGTATGTGCTTGTCTCCGGAACACTGGCGCTGGTGACCGAGAATATGAGTTCAAGGAAGGATGTTGGATAGGATGGAGCTTACTGGAGGAACTTTGTCTATTATATCCTCCAAAACATAAAAGAGCCATATATTCTACTTGATCGACAGACAGTAAAGGAGAAAAGACTCTTCTGTTATTTATTTTTTAGGCTTTGTTTGCTTTGTGTTTGTTATCTCTGGCGAGGGGACACGAATGTTGGTGGAGAGAAACGCTGGCTGTGCACACAGGCTCGGATCGTAGAGAGACGGGAGACGTGCTCGGCAGGTAGACGGTTACCGTATACCATAAGGGAATGTTATCGGTACTTTCCTATGGCAGGATCGTTGCCAGGGCTGTCCTGGGCGGACTCTCGCAAACAGACGGCAGAGACTATAGCCTGATCACGGCGAGCTGCGGCTTCGGGAAGGACTTTCGGAAGGGGATCCTGAAGAAGGGCATGTGCTACGGTGATGATGCCTGCTTCATTGCCCGGCACAAGTCTGCTGATGTGTTGGGTGAGTGATCACGTACTTGACCGCAAATTCATTGTGCCCTTTAATATACTGTGTAACACATGACGTGCTACATTATCAGCCAGATTGATTTGTACTGATGCACTATAGTATTATATATGCTGAACAACCCCAAAACACGCATCACCTACATGTTATGGATATTAACCATGGAAATGACCTTCACTAATGTCAGCATTTGTTTTATGATGGGGGTGTGAAGCAAGATTAGTCCAGCCCTCGCCTGAAATAACCTCCCCTATGATGTTTTGTAAGAATTTTCCTCATGCGGGTGGTTTTAATTTAATTCTTTTAAAAAGACAACAGTCTACGCAACCAACGATAAATGCTCTTTATTATACAATGTACATTTATTGCAGAAATGAGCTTTAGTAACCAGGTTGACCTTTCACCCAGAAAAATGCCAGCCCAAACCCCCAAAGCGCGACTAGCGGCGGAAAAAGGGGAAACATTTCAATGTAGACCTTAACATTATGGAAATATATTACTCGTTTAAATGAAGGTTGCTAAACAATAATAGATATATCTAAAATACGTTACCTTGCCTTTACTTATTAGATTTACGCAGGCATTCTCCTTGTTTGATTTGTTAGATTAGATGATCTGTTAAAAGAACAATATCAATCGAATTTCGGTACATAAAATATGTCTAGTTTACAAGATCATAATATGCAGAATCCTGATCGCTCGCAAGTAAATTTCGCATAAGATCTTTTTAAAGGTCAGAATGGTTGAGCATGGAGGCCGCCATGTTGTTTATTCACGTTCCAGCGACACACACAGGCGTTATCGTTGTCCTCTTTATGACCCACAGAAGAAATATTTGTCACCTTCGCTTTCAATAACATCCTCTGACAAGTGCTGAAACGCCACGGGTATTATTTTCTCCTGTATAATTCACATTAGACGGACTCCAAAGTTATAATAACAAAATACAACAACAGAAAGTAGTTTCCCCATCACGTATATGTGCCTCACTCACTGAAGGTTCCCCGGCTTTTGTTAGAGACCTGCGCTGAGCACGTGTTAGGACCATCTGTTCAACAAATAAATTCAGCTCCTTTTTTGCTTAATCTCTGGTGAAATGCTGTAGTTACTGTTACTACAGTTATTGCTGCTACTGTAATACTATAATAACATTTCATTTTTGAAGAAAATGAAAGTGGTGTTTGCGTGAATGAACCTGGCTAGGGTGTTATGTGGTTGTTAAGGTATTCTAGATAGTATTATTATCACAAAATAAACTTCACACAGTGATTCTGGTTTTGTATCACCCAAAAGAGGTTTATTTTGTGATAAACACTTATAGATTGTAGATAGTTCCTTTCATAGTATTGTACCAAGTATTTGACAGATAAAGGTAATGAGCATTGAGAAATGTCTTGCTTGAAGTCTGTTGGACTGCCATGTGTGTTTGCTATTGGCCTATCACAAAACCTTAACTTTAGGTCAGTAGATGATTTCCACTTTCCAGTCCTATTAACTTAATGAGCTAGTCATAGGAAACAGGATTACATGTCTGGGATTTATGTGACGCTGCAGTGGGACAGTCAATTAACAGTTTGTGTAATTGACAGGAAGGTGTGACCTTTGACATCACATCAGCGTTTGGATGAGAGTTGTTCAGTAAAACACATTTCAAGGAAGTCTCAGAGATGTACTCAAACCAGGGCTCGCAAAATCGCTAGCCCGACGTCCCGGGGCTATTGTGTCATCCAGATGGGCTACCAAATGTATTTCTGCCCTGCCCGTCTGTCTTATAAGGAAGAAAAATCTATTGCACTGCTTTTTCATTCTCTCACAGATTTGGTCGGGTAATTATGTTGTATGTAATTTTCGGGCATCTGGGAGCCACTATCAATATGTGAGGTATTGAAAGGTTTGAATGTGTATCAGTGACGCTCGTCCTGTCAGTCATTATTCTCCTCACGTGACCAGTGAAATCTCCGGCAGCAAGATTAAATATGTGGTAGAGAATGCATGAGCAGTGGAGAGAAAATCACTGATAGTTGTGCGTGTGTGTGTGTGTGTGTAAAAATAAGAGGCGCATGGATTTACGCAGGTATTTCAGTGGTATTTTCAGCATAAGAATATTAGAAAGGGTGCTGAGGTAGAAATCCAGGATTACAGTCAGTGTTCAAGTGGCTGTAATTAGTGCAAGAGAAAAGTGACACGGAGTTGTTATGTGATGCAGAAGTGCAAAATAGATATTAATAATTAATAGTTTTACATTGTTCAAAGGTGGCAAGTAGTCCAAAGAGAGAAGCTGAGGTGGGGATCAGTAAAGTGTCATGTATGTAACTACAGGCAAACCCCACCTATACCTCGCCTTTAGTTTTTGTTTAGCATTTCTCCTCAAACTGAGGAATAGACTGATAAAGTCTTCTGTGTCGTAAGCCCTTAAAAGGCTAGCAGTGAATTTTATTTTGTTATCATTTGTATTGGGCTTTTGCTTTAACCTTCGTTGTGCCAGCTGGAAAGTTACTGTGTTTATTTAAATCATGCTCGCTGCATCACTGGCTTGGATTGTGTGGAGTGTATTCACTGTTTGTTGAAAAGTATGTGAGAGACATGCTTATATATATTTTCAAGTGACTCTGTATGTTGTGAGGCAATCATGCTTCCATGCAAAACTTTTTGTCTCCTTGTCAATTTTAGACAAGAATTAGAATTTTTTAGAATTAGTGAAATGTAGTTTCTGCTCTTAGTTAAGATAAATGCTGGGTAGGGTTTCTGCAGATTGACTTTTTCTTTTCCTTCTTTTGAATCTTTAGTTAGAGTATGTTAGTAGTTTAGTTTGAGTATGTTAGTAGTTTAGTTTGAGTATGTTAGTAGTTTAGTTTGAGTATGTTTGTATCAGGTAAATCTCTCTAAAACTGGATCTGGATGTTTGATCTTGCTGTTTGACGGCTGATTTAATGTATCATTCTGAAATGTGCCAGACAGCAGTTCAACGCAAGCTGCTCTATAGTGGACGCTGTTTTAATTACAATTATTGCAGAGAATTTTCTGGGCAAATTATTTCAAGTTAAATCTATGCATTGATAGCTAGCCATAACACATTTAGCACTTAATAAAGAGATTTGAACTCTGACGCATGTAGTACTGGGATTTGTTACTTCCAGAGCGATGCAAGCCAACAGTGCATACAAAATACAAAAATTGGTGACTTCATTGCATTTCTTCTTATTAGATTAAACAATTTTCAATTGAGGAAACTGGAGTGATTCTAATTATCTATTATATTATTTGTGTAGAATAGCTAGCAGTGATGAATTAGGGTTCACACCATGATATGTGACAGATGCTTTGTTTAACAAAAATGGCAGGCGTAATATAACAGAAAGCAGTTGTGTATTACCATCACAATACTCAGTCAGTCAGCAGGTCAGGAAGGGCGTTTGTTGCAGCTGCTGTCAGACTCTGCGGCGTCAGAAACCACAGTCTCTTCCTTTTCATGTTATTGTCAGTGGATAGGTGTTAAAACTGTGACTGCGAAGGAAATGGTTTCACACTTGTTGATATCCTTCACCTTATTTTGTTCTGTCAGGTGTTGCTGATGGTGTTGGGGGCTGGAGGGATTATGGCGTGGACCCGTCCCAGTTCTCCGCCACTCTGATGAGGACGTGCGAACGGCTCGTGAAGGAGGGCCGCTTCACTCCCAGCAACCCTGTGGGAATCCTCACGACTGGCTACTATGAACTCCTGCAGAACAAAGTGCCGCTGTTGGGTAAGATATTATACACGCACATACTTTGTGCGTGACTCACCATATAGTGAGTCACGCTCACTGCTGACAATATATTATAAATAAAAGTCTGCAGGATGACTCACATCTTGTGCACAGGACATCCAGTCGAGTTTTTGCCAGCCCTTATGTCAAGAAACAGTAAAAGAGCAGCATACCGTTGTTGAAAAAAAAACATGTCTTGGATGTATTATCATGTTATGTTACGTATACATGGACTCCATTCCAAAACCTGGTGAACTGCCTTGGTGTCCACTATCAACATGATTCCTACTGGAATGGAACCTCGTAACTGACCAACTGGGAACGCTCTACATATGCAGTGACAAATATTGCAGCTCATGCAAAGTGCTCAGAATTTATTTTAATAGTATTCGTATTGCTAAACAACAGCATTAAAAATCTATTGCGCGCATAAATATTTGGTTAAAGAGTCCATTTTAATTTGAATGTTTTTTAATAGCTTGATACTTTTTGGTAATGTGTGATTGTTACTGACATTTCTCTCCATTTGTCCACCATCTTGAAAGGTTTTTCTAGTTGTATAATCGTATAATGGATTTCCGGTCTTCACAAAGGATACATAAGGTTTGCCACCTTAAAATGTGGACAAAAGCATTTGTGTTGGCAGTGCACCTATGATGATTGAAATGCTGCCTACATAGGCAGCGCAGTAGATTTTTGAACCGAGCCATTGTCTGAACATAGCATTTTAAACTGGACTTTGTACAGAACTCATGATGTATGTCAATGAATTCCCAAAACAAAAAAGAATATGTTGCTGAAACACTATTAAGGTTTGATATGCTAATTTCATTTTTGTTTTTTTGTAGATGTTATCTATTTAAAGCCTTAACATTCAGCAAATTCTTTGTTGTTGTTTGTTGAGGAAAGTGTATGTCAACTTATGGCCCGGATGCAGTTTAAACCTATATTAATGCTGAGACTAAATTAGATTCCTGAACAAGGCTTTGGATTACCAAGCATGTAGTTGCTGATATTTCTTCTGAAACCTGACATCATGAGCTGTCAGAAATGCGCTGCTCTTTATCTTGCTGATTTGTTTGCCTCTTAAAAGTGACACACTTTTATTTTGGGATGGCATGCGGTGCGGTAAAGGTCTGTGGGTGACCGTTCTAAGACAAGGTCGTTTGAACCACAAGGCCCAAGGAAGTGCAAAACAAACGTTTGTGTGACTTATCAGTTCAGCATTATCCATTAACATTATATATATATATATATACTCTCTCTCTCTCTAGAGAGAGAATGGCTGCATTATTAATAATTAAATAAAATTGTTAATCCGTGCTAGGGAATGCTACCTTTAAAGGAACAGTGCGCCTCAAAATAAAAGATTGTTTTATTAAAAGAGCCTTTTTCCATACAGAAACATTAATAGTGATCGGTCAAGCCCCTACAAGGACCACAAAACAACATAAAGAAATATAGTAGTCTGTATGACTTGCTTTATAGACAACTAGTTATGTAGACAATATATATATATACACACACACACACACACACACACAAATGCTATGCTTTATCTGCTTAAGATGAAGCAGCTTGGGTATAATGGTGTTATTACTTATCAGAAATCAGAAACATTGTCTCCAGCCATGTGATAAGGAGCCCAAAGTTTGTTTCTAAACTGATTGTGATGTGTTGTCCAGCACTGATGATAACAGATATGTTTTGTTCCCTTTAGGGAGTAGCACGGCTTGTATCGTCGTACTGGACCGTCGGAGTCACAGGTTACACACCTGTAATCTGGGAGATTCTGGATTCTTGGTGGTCCGGGGTGGAGAGGTGGTCCATCGATCAGACGAGCAGCAGCACTACTTCAACACACCCTTCCAGCTGTCCATTGCCCCACCGGGGGCGGAGGGTGTGGTGTTGAGTGACAGGTGGGTTTAGTCACGCTCGCTGACATTAGATACATTTAGACCAGTATCACAGATGTCTTCACGTCACACATCAGTGTCGCACATGTGTGTGTTTGAGGGCCAGTTTCTCTCACCCTAACTGCTCCTGTGGGAAAGTCATAGGATCGTAGATTATCTGATTAGCCGTAGTCTAGTAATTAGCACATTGATCTGAGGTGCACATATGGGGAAAGTGTGAGTTTGACTTATGCCGTTTTCTAATCAGCAACAATGCTGGAGTTTTGTGGCAATTTGCTGAGTACTCACATACTGGCCCACCGTCCAAGTCTCTGATATTTTGGTTGCTTTCTATAATGTAAAGCTATGGGCTTTTCTGCCCACTTTTTTGCCCTCCAGGAAAAGAAAAACTGGCAGCCCAGTAGTAGAAAAGTAATATCACACCTCTCCTTACTAAGTCACACATTGTAAAGTATTACTCGTGTCGGTCTCACACACACACTACAGGAAGAGAGAGAACATGGTGTCCTTGATATTAGGGGTTTGTCACTAGTTAAGTGGTATTAACTCCTTATAAAAGTGAGAACAGCCAAACAGTTCCACCAAAGCCTTTTGCACTCTGGGTGTGTGTGTTCTATGTAAAGGCCATGCGATCCTAGTTGCTCACTGCCATGGTCCTGCCAGGACATTCAGCCAAACATACACACAGAAATACTGTGTGGGCCTCCAATCACAGACAGAGGGTGGCAGAGAGGATGCATTCCCTTCAGCCAATCAGCATTGCACTAAACACTTGTTTACATTTTTTTCTAAGTCTGTGTAGAGGGCGTTATTATTTTCAGGTCCTCGTGCACTGCTAAATTTAAGCAGGACCTTTAGATTTTTTTTATGTCGTCCAGGGTCTATTATGGCAATTTTCCATGGAGGACTTGGATCTTATTTTCCCCTGTGCGTCAGGGAATCCGACCTGGTCTTGACCCGAGTGTTGGGTTCTAAGGGCGCCTCTCTTGCAATGAAACATTTACTTGAAGTTTCACTGTTCAGTTTATCTTTCATGCAAAATGGTAAATCAGTATATTATAGACGAGGTTTATGTTTATGCTGTTAAGACACAGTACAGGTGCTACATAATAATAAAAAAATACACTGATTCATAATAGTGTTTGTAAAAATCTATATAACTTTTGCTCATAGTTGAGAGTATTCAAATTTGTCTTGTAAATCACGTAACATACATGTAACAGGTAACATAGTATTATAACAGTGAATTTTGCATGGGCAAACACCACTCCGTTTTCTTCAGACAGCATAGAAATCTAATTACAATTAGGTTGTTTCCTAATAAAGTGGCCAGATGTTTCTCTGCCTTGGTAAACATCCTCCATCCTCATTCCAAATTCTCACCAAAGTTTGCTTTTGCCCTTCCAATTGTCCTCCATTTACCTCCCCTTATCCTCCAATACTTACCCCATTCACTAAGACCGATTAAACCAAAGATTAAATGGAAATTGGTCTCAAGGGATTTGAAGCTCAAGAGTCCAGTCTGGTTTCCGGGAAGTTAACCTGACTGCTTGGATTTGGTCCAGAGGTTTTGTTGGGTCTAAGTTCTCTTAACCCCAGGTGTCTGTTACTCCTCCGGTTAGGTTAGGCTGAACTCTGCCCGGTCGCCATCAACACTGCTCCTTGAGTTACAGCCCTGATCATGTGTCCTGTACTTATTCAGTGGACTAGATCTTTTACTTTCTCCCTGTTAACTTCTCTACAATATCACTGGACCATTGCCATAGACAGTGGGAACTGGAAGCAGTAGGAACCTGGCAATATGATATTATATCAATGCCGGGGTCACAAACCAGTAATATTGTGATTCTTTATACTTAGTATTATTCATAATATATTGCAATCTTTCATCTGTATTGGATTGCAAAATAACCAAAATGTTAATGTTAAACACTAGAATGTTAATATGTGGTATAAAATCAAGCTGTTGACTTCTGATGGATTTCTTGCTGTGATCTAGTATGTAAGTCTAATATCTGGTTTAACTGTAGTAAATGCTGAGTGTTTATGTGTTTCTATCTCTATCAGCCCTGAGGCAGCAGATAGCTCCTCTTTTGATGTCCAGTTGGGAGACATTATTCTGACCGCTACTGATGGCCTCTTCGACAACATGCCTGATTACATGATCCTGCAGGAACTCAAGAAACTTAAGGTACAGACAATTCCACATTTAATGTAATAGTGAGATCCAGTGAACAGAATTTAATATAGATTCACTGGCAACGTTATTACCACCTTTACTGACCCCTAGAGAAGATTGTCTGATAAGTCCAATAGATCATCAATTTCTGAAATACTCAAACCAGCACGCCTGACACTAACAACCATGCCTTCCAAAGTCACCTTTCTAATGCTTGGTATGGACTTTTTTTGACCATCTCTGCATTGAGTTTCTGCCACATGATTGGCTGATTTTCAAAACTCATTTTAAAAATGCATGCTAATCAAAGCAAATTAGCTAAGCAAGCAAATTAGCTAATGCATATTTGTGCTATAAAGCAGTTGACCAAGTGTACCAAATCTCAAAATGGCCAGTATCATCCATTTTCAATGCAGTTGGTCACTTCATTTGGTTATTCATACGTTCTCCAACTTCATTTATCTTTAGAACACCAACTATGATAGCATCCAGCAGACTGCTCGCAGCATCGCTGAACAGGCTCACGAGTTGGCCTACGACCCCAATTACATGTCCCCTTTCGCCCAGTTCGCTTGTGACAATGGGCTGAATGTAAGAGGTGAGTCTTCAAAAACAGCTGAAAGTGTTTCCACTATCCCGTGGAATAGTTCTCCCCTAGCGTATCCACTGACCTTGTGATGTCATTAAATATTTAGAATCGTCAGCACTGACCTTACGTTTGATCTTTTTCCTCTCTAGGGGGGAAGCCAGATGACATCACAGTGCTGCTGTCGATAGTGGCAGAATACACAGACTGAGCACGCTCAGTGGCGCTCGCTCCTCTTACACTGTGTCTTCCACACTTCTTATATTGCACTGCTCCTCATCTCACATGTCCCATCACCCATCACCTCTTCCATTCTTCCACTTCTTGAGTAGATCTCCAGTCAGCACAGAGAGAAGGATAGCATGAGCTTGCTGGTGCGGGTGGTGATGCGGTACTAAGATGTCTACAGACAGTCTGATGGATGACCTCATTTGTGCCCCAAAGGATTGCGGGAAGCATTTATTCCTCTTAAACCTGTGTTTCTAGATTAAAAAGGGCCCGTTGTAAGCCAAGCAAACGTTACAAGGCTGATGCTGATCACTCAGTTGTTTTAAGTCTGTGTTGACTGCCCGTCGAATCTCTTGTAGCATGCAAGCTTAAGAGAATCACCCAAAACTATGCTGTAAGATGCATCTCAGACTAGTTTGAAACCTAACTGACCAGTTGCCAAGTGTGCACGCTGTCTGGACTAGCGAGAGAACGGAAGTGAACAACAGCTTAGACGAATGTAGTTAAGGTTGGGAAGGAATCTGATCTCATAAATGATGCATCTAGTTTGCAATTAGTTATGTAACACAACAGAAATATGCACAACAAGCTTCAGTGCTGCAGTTTGTGCTTCGCATTAGCAAAGAGAGTCGGCTGTTATACAAAATGGTTATCCATTTGACTTGGGAAGTTATTACAAATAAACAGAGAAAGTATGTTGTTGCTATTTGGTGGGTGGTTTATCTTGAAAGAGGAATGTCAAAGGAGTCTGTACAAGCCGACAGTCTGTGTATGTGCGTAATAGCTGCACTGTTTGGTTGTCAGTCAGTGTTTGTTAGAATGACCATTTACTGTTTAGGGAAAGCTGGTTAGATTTAAACTTGTTGGGAAATGCAGGTGATTCAGGAGGGGCATGTGTGATTCAAGATTTATTCAGCCTTATTCTACACCATAACTTGCAGCGAGGTCTCATAAATAGTCTAAAAATACAGACATAAAGGAGATGGGTTGGAATATACAGCTTGTGTTTGATTATATAAGGCAGAGACTGCAAAACTGCAAAGACATCATACTAGGGAATGTTGAATCCGCGGATACACACACCTGCTCATGGGGGAGGTGGATGTTGACAGTACCTACGTGTTGGATGTATATTTACATGACTTCATCTCTCAAACCCTGAGTTTGAAAGTCTGCACGCACAAATGGCTGTGGCATCTGGCAATGCTTTTCACGAAACCGAAAGGTCAGGTATATAAATAAATGTTTTATTTTTATAAATATTATAAAAGACTGCAGGAGTTAGGGAACGTTAGTCTTTTCAGATCGACTGTGTGGCATTTTTTGCGCTCCCTAGCGAGGCTTTTGTTTGTTTGTTTTTGTTATCTTTCTAATTGTTTGAAACTCTTTAATGCTTTTATTTTCCGTGTCGCTCTAGATTAGTTCTAGAGAACACTTTCACATTCATGTGCTGCTTTAATTTTGTAAATTATAATGTGTGAGTGATTACATTATTTATACAATTGTTTTTATTTGTACAATGAAATGGGTGAGCTGATGACGTCTTTCGCAAAAGCAACAATTCAAGCAGATCGCAGAGTGTGATTGGCTCGCAGTCTTTATAAACGGGGCACCGATGACGCTGCACAAATAGCGTAAATAGTTACATTTTTTTTTCTCTGTATTTTTCAATATATTTTTTTTCCACTTCTTTCAAATTGGAAAAACACAAAGCAATACAATAATATTAAAAACTAAAAAGTCTTAGTTTTCAGTTTGTCTTAGTTTGTCATTGTAGTTTTAGCTTTTACTCTGTGTTAGATCATAGCGGTTATAAATTGTGCACGCTCAGGGTGGCAAACCTCAAGTCAAGTATGTATTCATTTGGTAAACGATTATACCATTTATTTGTTTTTAAGTTTGCATACTCAATGTACTGTGTAACTAAACTGGGAATGGGCAAAAATTAAGATCCTTGACTTGTTCATTTAACAACCAGCTAGTCGATTTGTGAGGTTGACTTGTTTGTGGCTTTGTTTAAGGGAATAAATGAAGAGCTGCAAGAGGGTTTTAGTTTGCTTTGCTTTAGCACAGAACTTTATCCAGACAGCCCACCAACTTAAGGATTTTAAAAATGTACATGGAACTCTGTGTTTAAATATTTAAAGGTTTGCTGTCCACAAAGGCTCTGTTCTGGTTCTCCATTAATATATAGACATAAAGAACTTTAGCCTAGCCTTTAAAGATTGTGCCTGCAATGCAATTAGACAGACCTGAGGTCCTTTGTCACATGTAATGTCTTGTGGATTGTGATCATATTGACGTCATTGTCTTGATCCACATTGAGTGAAGAAAACCAAAGCAGAAAAGCCATAAGATCAGCACGACCAAGTCATTCTCACCTGCGTCTCACCCTCACGGTCTTGTGCAAAGACTGCAATCAAATCGTTAAATGAAAGTTTCTGAGGCAGTTACTGTTGTGTGCTGTCTGCTTTTTTCTAGATGTATGAAACAGAATCAGCTTAACATCCAGTAATGTTTAATGGCAGTAAAGTCAGTAGTTTTGTAGCTAAATCAAATTTTTTTCTGTCTTGTTTTATTTAAAGATGAATTGCGTAATTTCTGTGGTACAAGCAAGGCTAAAGGAAATTGCAGTCTGTTTGTTTGAGTGGCCAGACATACCAACATTGGCTCAGCCAATAGTAAGCTTGGGGCGGAGCTACACTGTGTGAACACCCATGATGGGCAGTGCTTGACACTTATTAGAAAACAAAAGTTCCAAAACTGCAGTTCTGTTTGGTGCTGCAGAAATGACCTGCTTTAACGAGCGTGTCACTGCATGAGATGATGTCACGACAGTAAAGTTTTACTAAATTTGAATCATTTCAAAGCAGGAAATCTATCTTTCATTGTTGGGCTGATAATGACAATGAATAATCAAATCTTCATTATTCCTCATTATACACACAAACACACCATATAAACGCCTTAAAATCTCATACTGTCCTATCCAGAGGCCTTTGTGTGGCAAAGCTTGCATGTCTCATCTGGGTGTCGCTTTCAGCAGTGTCCTCAATTCAGTCGACATTCTCTGGATGTACTGTCTGTTCCTCTATTATTCGATCGTTTCTATGGTGCTTCTGCAGTCAATATAGTCTCTAAAGACTGTCTCTAAAGCAGACAATGTTAAAATAAGAACTACATTTTTTTGTGTGTACAGTGTAATAATGCAAGAACAGTTCCTGTAAATATGTTTTCCAAGTTGTAAAATATTTAAATAAAAAATATAGTATTTATACTAAAATATGATGTGGACCGCTGTTGATTTATGTGTCATTGCATGATTTAGTGCATAATTAACTATAAAATGCATTGCACTGTGGGACACAGTGGCATAATGTACATATTTTTGTCATGCATACCAAACATTTGCTATACACTACAACTAAAGCATGCTATATACTGCAGAAACAGTAATAGTAGGATAATATTATTTTAAACATAACCAATATATTAAAGTCATATTGTTCACAAATGGCTTGTCTTACGTGGGTTGGAGTATTTTTTTTAAATAGATGCTTTACCTTTAAAGAAAGCACCGTGCGGTGACCTGCATTTGAACTCACATGGAGTGCATGAAGGTTATTTGCTCCAGGATTAGTGTCTATCAAAATGTAATGAAAATACAGCACATTCTGTTTAGCTGTCATTGGTTTCAGATATGATCACATAATATTCTTTACAAGAAATCTGATCTATAAATATGAATGAAACTTTTAATTCCGTAAATGCATGTGCATGTGATGTTAAATGCACACATGCTAATGTATGGGCTGGCTATGATGTGTGGAAATGAATGAATTATGCACATGCTGTAACGTCATGTTCTGATTGCTTGTGGTCAGAAGGTCCAAACCACAGGAAAAGAAATGACTGTAGTGTGAAGTGATTCAGACATCTGTTTAACTTCATTTATAGATTTTAATGTCATCATCTGAGAAGAGCTATTAGAAGCATTTGAGAAATTTAGTTCAGACACTTTTTTGAAATTTAACATTGCATTTACTTACATCATATCCTTACATCACATCCAACATATTATCACACGTAATATTAAAAAACTTAAAAAAATTGTTTCGTGGATTAAATATTAAAAATCCATTTAAGGCTTAAATTGTGTTTTTTTTAAATCTGTTTTATGAGTTTTTAAATAGTCAAGAGTGATAATTGAAGAATCATATATGAAATGAATATGGAGCTAAAAATGTATCATAAGTAAATGAAGAAACCTCAGCAGTCCTCTGTCAGCACATTATCTCTAATCTTTATTCACAGAGAGCTGTGGCACGTGTCTGCTGGACATCTCTAACTCTCTTCAAACACACACACGTGCTCATGTAGAACAATGTGAAGAGTGAGTCTGACCAGCGCACACAGCATCAGTCTGTGTTTAGATTATTTCTTTCTGCTCTGATACACACACATAAATGGAAGTCTGGCAGCAGGAGACCTCCGACAGGAGGAGGGAGTTCTGGGATAGCTGCACGTGTCCAGGTGACCCAGATGTGGCGCTCACCCTCACCGAGTTTAAAATATGATGTGCTGCATAAGCACTTATTTCAAGTAGGTTTTCAAATTTTAAACAACACTTATAGAAGAAGTATTTGGACACTTTCTCATTGTCAGGTGCAGGAGAACATGTTCAACATTAGCGTAAGTGAAAAGTTATTTAGGCCTACAGTTGTTTTTACACTCTGTTTTCCCTGAATCTGTGCATAGTTGAGCCAGACCGTGTTTGTCACAAACTGACTATATTCCGTCATGTGAAGTAACCTAATAATATTTGGCAAAACCAAGGGAAATCAAGTTAACATATTCAATGAATCTGCAAATGCACTTGTAAATTGCATTTGTCTTGTAAAATGGTCATGATTGAGTCATCCACAGGAGGGCAGCCAAGACTTGATTTAACGTGTTTCGTGAGGTAATCATGCATTTCCTTCCAGCAATTAAATCTAATATTATCTCTGTGTATTAAGGAGTTAGAGATTCATTTATATTGTTTGTTAGGAACCATATATCTAAAATGTGTGTGAGCTAAATGTGCAAACATAGCTGCACACATCATGGCTTCCTCAAGACTTTTATTACAATCTTAAAAACAGCATGTGAGGATTATTAACTGTAGGGCTTTGCCATTGGCCCAAATGAAATGAAATGGCCCAAAAACATCTTACCAGCACAAGCATAATCATTTACCTTTGACGGCCAACAAATATTGAATATTGTATTTTTAAAAGATGTATACATGTTTAAAAAACGTGCTAACACTTGATCCGATCTGACAGTTATAAGATAAGACCGTTAAGATAACAGTTATATAGCACTTATTCACTGTTGCCTCTTATTGTAATCGAAGTTGCTTCCTGTCCTGATTTGTAAGTCGCTTTGGATAAAAGCGTCAGCTAAATGACTAAATGTAAATGTAAATATAAGAGTTTAATACCGAATTAAATAGCAAATATTTTACGTGTGGTTTACACTATAAACATTTTAATGTTTTAGTATGTTGTTAAATTTGTGTATTGTATTGTATTTTCTTGTGTTTTAGTTGGATCATGAGTATATAATTAATAATGTTATTATAATGAGTATATAATTATAATAATGTAATGTATAATTATGTATTACCCGGGTAATTAGCTACTGTTGTTAGTGGGGTTTGGGCTATATATTTTAAGGGTCGTAAATAATAGTGCATTTACAGCGCATAGTCAGCCCCGCCTCCTTAAAGCTAGAGACTGGGACTTCAGCACAGCGCGTCATGGAAACGCTTATGAAAATGAAAATATAAAAACATAGACGTGTTAGAAAAAGTACACCGTGTCTTTAAACAGTGAGTTTTGAGAGTATTTCTTTACACAGAGAGTTTAAGTTGTTTGACTGTGGTTTTGATTTCAAGTTAGCTTGTTAGCTTAAAACTCCCGATATTTTGATTTGTTTACCAGAATTTGGCATCACCAGCGCTAACTTAAATTCAGATTCGGTTTAATTTCGTTTCAGCCTCAACAAATCACCAGAAAACGCACTAAACCTTAGATATCAACTCTGACAGAGTCGCTTGGCTAAGCTAATTTAATGCATTCAGTCCTAATAACGTGTCAACATATGTTCTACGAAGTTATCGTTTATAAATGTAACTAGTGACAAGTAATAATGGCTTGTCAGCGTCAGATAAGTGCCATGTCTAGTTGAGCTTAACGTGTCTATCATCATCAGATATGGCGCATCGTTAATGTGACTGGAGGCTGTGGCTCCAATCTCAGTGTGTTGATAGTTGGAGGCGGTTGACAGGAGGAAATATATGATCTGTGTCACAACATAGAGTTTATTCTTGCTTGAGCCGCAAGCAAGTGGGTCTTTTGGCCTTAGACGTCGTTTTCAGAATGGCTAAGCTTCAGTCGGGTAATGGAGTGCAATGGAAAGACAGCAGGAGTCAGCGGGGCATGGTGGAGAGTCTAGCCGAGCAAGAGAGCTCTTACCTGGGCTCAGATTCTGAGCAGAACGGTTTCGCCAACACTGAGATACTGACTGACAGATATGGATTCATAGGAGGAGCTCAGCAGTACGTTGGAGAAAAGTACGTTTATGCATTGATGGGTTTTAATTGTTTCTCTATGATTCTCTAAACCAGTAAATCTATAGGCAACGTTTCAACTTTCTCTAATAACAGTATTAGTATCGTTGCATTAATGCTTTGGCATTAATGTACTAGTGACCTACACATTTTTAGGCATTGCAGGATGTTTGTTAATGTTTTTTTTGTGTACAATGTTATTAATTGTGTTATATGGTGTTGATGTCACAATTTCTTTTTTCTTTTTAAACAACATCTTGT
The DNA here is from genome assembly GCA_036877585.1 of Botia kubotai. NCBI lineage: Eukaryota > Metazoa > Chordata > Actinopteri > Cypriniformes > Botiidae > Botia > Botia kubotai. The sequence continues at coordinate 7,891 of JAZGTI010004189.1, read as the reverse complement.
CCTTTTTTTCAAACTGGGCTTTGAGTTGGTTTTGAGTGCCACATGTTTGTTAAAAGTCTTTCCCCTGTCCATGCAAGCACTGGAGAACTGACAGGTCTAAAACACATATGAAGACTCAAGCTGTTCTTGCTGAGTTTATGTAAAACGACTAGCTTTGAGAAGTGCTTGGTCAGCTCTCATCCACCAGCTACCCAACATCTAAACAATATTGTTACATCATGTTAGAAGCTCTAAAGTATCTGCTTTTGGTATCATTTGTTTTCAGCTGTTTGAAATTTGTATGAATGCAATGAAGTCATAGGGACTATATATATTGTAGAAACCAACGACCACACCACATAAGGTTTGCCTTTGGATGAACCAATGCAATCCCTGCAGCTATTACAAACACTTGTCTGTTTCGCATTGACTTGTATGAGTGTCCCTAATGGCATGGGACAATGTAGGTCTGTTTAAAGCAACCAAATTAAATTAATCACAGAAAGGCGTATCTGTCCTCCAAAGTTCGTAGAAAAATTCCCCTATTCCCTTTATAACAGAATGTTTCTTTCTGATCTCTCATGTTAGACCATGGAGGACTTCTCCCCTCTTACTCCCTTTAGCACTCAGAGTTGCTCATAAATTTATTTTGGCAGTGTTTTTAATTTTAACATGAACTGCTCAGTGACTCATTCTGTTCTTCTTGCAGGCAACAGTGTGAAGCAGAAACGTTTCCATAGTTTTAAAGTGCTGATAAAATAAAAGCTCAGATAGTCACTGCCTAGACAATTAAGTCATTTTATACTGTGCTGTAACGTATGAGGTCACATGACTGCACATTTTACATTTATGCATCTTGCAGATGCTTGTAAGATGATTGAAAGTGACTTTTCAAGGTATATAGTTTATTATTTGTGTGTTTTGTAGGAATCAAACCCATGACCTTGGCATTACTGCTAGTGTCATGTCCTACCAGTTGAGCTACAGGAACTTGTCTTTTACATATCTCCTGCCCCTAGCATCTTCATTCTTTATATATATTTGCTGATTTGATTATGTTAGGGATTGGTCACAATGGTAGACTTGTTGCCCAACAACCGTTTGTTTACACTGTAAAACCTACCAAAAATTCACAGAATCTATCAGGGTGTGGGTGTAAAGAATGGAGTGTGGTAGTGTTGGCTTTGCCCCTTGGACAAATATTCAGCTTTAGCCCGTATGTGCTTTTAAGTAGTTGCTAGTGGATGTCATTTTTCATAATGGAAAATAGACTTGTTCTTTCTCCTTCCAGTCCATTGTAGTACAAAGGAGGTCTTTGAGGATTCTGGAAGTACTGTGGTCCATCATGGCACAGAAATATCATTCATACTTAATGTCATTAAAGTCCATTGGCGAAAGAGGGCTTTGCTCATGTTATAGGGACAATATGACTGCAGGGTGAATGACAGTTGTGCTTCTCCATGGAGAAGACAAAAGCCAGTCATTGACTCAGTTATGAGATTTCACTGTTATGCTTTTGTTTCCCCCAATTGTTTACTACTGCCATGGAGATGAAAAAGAGCACCAAAGCCTCTGGAGAGCCTTGTAGGGCACCAGCACATTTGACAAACTCATAATTGAGCTTCAACGGTCTTTGTAGATATTGATGTTTTCAGATTTGGGAGGTTTTCAAGAGAGCGGGAGTAACAAACATTATAGCTTCTCACTGGTCCATGAGAACAAGATCTTGACAGGTAGATACACGTGATGCTAATTGATGTTGAAAAACGTTACAACAAATCATCAGAACAAATGATTTTTCCTCTGAGCAATGTTGTTCGATATCCTAACTCTAAGATGTTTATAATTGCCTTGCAACATAGCATCTTGGCCCATTCATATATATATAAAATAAACAGTCACGTGTGCAAGTGTGTGCATTTTGAAATCATCCAATCAGAATCTAGAGTCTGCTTTCTGTTTAACAAATCAACATTTAGAACTTTAGACCTGTCCGCATTGGTACAAAGACACTTTTTTCACATGGTGAAATTAACTATTTTTATTGTACTTGGTATGGTACATGGTTCTTGTAGAGAGAAAGGGTGCTTACCCTACTCTCACTATGATTCAACTCCACTTGTACTTCACAAGCCCGTCTCACTCTATTCAGCTCACTCTTTTTGTTTTTCAATGAAACACAATTAGCTGCCCACTGTACAAAGCAAAGGTAAACAGACAAATGACTGTTTCTGTAGTTTCTCTTCCATAGAACTACACAGCCACAGTCACTTGTAATCTGATCGCAGGTGATAATCCTATCTGGACTGCATAATGTACACACAGCATCTGTATTTGCTTTCCTTATAAAGACTCCATGCTTGTGTCATCTGGGCTTACGCAGCCTGTAATGTCACAAACCCTTTGTCAAAGTATTAATGGACACTCTGGGACTTGCATATTGTTCTTTTTATCCAGATTTGTCAACTAACTACAAATTCAATTCAATTTTATTTATATGGCACTTTTTATAATGTTACATTGCTTCAAAGCAGCTTTACATATAAAAAAAAGAATAACAATAATAATAAAACACAGAACAAATGTCAGACATGTTACTGGTATTATTCCAAACAATAGATGAGATGAGATAGTGAGATGTATAAGACTAATTAGGTGTACTAGGTTTATAGTAGATTTATGAATAAAGGGTTGACTGAACCTATAAAAAACAACAAAATCATTAAGATATGCGTTCTAGCTTACATGGAGATGGCATATAAAAGACAACATCTTATGGGACAGGGGTATAAGGTATTTGCAATAGTACCATGAACTACACCCAACATGCAAAAGTAGAATACATACATACATAAAATATATACAAAAAAAATATTAGAAGTTTACAATTGACAAAAACTCTAGGCTAAGTTAGACGTCAGCAGCCTCCCAGCAAGCAAGCCAACAGGGCGACAGGCTCAACCAGGAGGGCCAGTTCTCTTCTGGCACGATAAAGCTGCAATTTGTAACTGTCTTTGATACGAATGAGTTGATTATAATGATTTATAGTTATTTATTGATGAAAAACTGATGGTTCCAATTATTTGATTATATGTCGGACACTGAGAAATCGTGCCAACAATAAACAGTGAGGCATAATGTTACTAATTGCAGCCATAACATCACACTGCTGTGACTAAGCAGGGAACAAAATATAGAAACTAACTAAGCTAAAGTAGACATGTATATAACAGGCATGTATATAACGGTAGGTTTACTAAGGAAGTCTATCAAATCCTGATGATCTGTCTCAGGGGTCGTTCCATCCAGACCCCACCAACTGGTCTCAGAGTTTGGATTCAGCTGACTACAAGTTCTTGGGGAATGAAAAACAGACAGATTTAGTGTGGAGCCAGTACATCTGTTCTTGTGGGAAGTGTCCCTGGTTCCGGTTTAACTAATTAATGCAGCCTAGTAATAATCCCTTAAAGGATTTGAGTAATAAATCCATATGACTATGTGTGGGCTAGATTAAAGAGGTGGGTCTTTAATCTGGATTTAAAGGGATATAATGTATCTGCCTCCTGGACAACACTGGGAAGACTATTCCAAAGTTTGGGTGCCAAATACGAAAATAATCTACCACCAGCACTTGTTTTTGAAATTCTGGATACTAACAGTTGGCCAGAATTTTCAGATCGCAGAGAATGCATAGGACTGTAATAAGAGAGGAGCTGCCTTAGGAGATATTAAGGGGCTAAACCATTCAGGGCCTTGTAGTTAATCAGCAAAATTTTAGAATTTATACGATGCTTGATAGGCAGCCAGTGTAGTGTTGACAAAACTGGGCTTATATGGTCATACTTGTTCATTCTCATGAGAAATCTGGCCGCTGCGTTCTGAACCATCTAGAGTTCTTGAATGAATCTTGCATGGCAGCCACCAAGTATGGCGTTGCAATAATCAAGTCTTGATGTCATAAATGCATGAATTAATTTTTCAGTGTCTGACTTCGAGAGCATGTGTCGTAGTTTTGATATATTTTTAAGATAAAAAAAGCTGTTTTACAGATATTGGAAATGTGGTTTTCAAAGGACAAAATGTTATCAAAAATGACACCCAGATTCTTGGCTAATGAAGCAGGCTTTATAGAGCATCCATCAAGAGTAAGGCAGTGTTCTATGTTGTTCTGTGTGGAGGGTTTTTGTCCAATAAGTAAAATTTCTGTTTTATCTGAATTTAATTGTAGAAAGTTGCTAGTCATCCAAGTTTTGATATCGACTATGTGTTCTGTTAGTTTGGTGAATTTATGAGTCTCATTGGGCCTAGAAGAAATGTACAGCTGAGTATCATCAGCATAACAATGAAAAGTAAATGCCAACATAATTTAGTGTTCCTGTAGCTCAGTTGGTAGAGCATTGCGTTAGTGGCGCAAAGGTTGTGGGTTCGATTTCCAGGGGAGCACACATACTGACAAAATGTATAGCTTGAATGTACTGTAAGTTGCTTTGGATAAAAGCGTCTGCCAAATGCATAAATGAAAATAATTTTCAAGCCTATTTATAGAATGGGACAGACACAGTCTTTATATTATAATATTTAGGTGATTCTATGTGTTGCAAATTCTGTGACATCTGTGACTTGACGGCTGGCAGACAGTTGGTTAAGCCGGTCGGTCTGATTCCTGACTTGGGCCCCAGTTAGTCAAATATTAGTTTTATTAATAAGACTGTCAGATTTCTAGATAAATGAGCAGCACCAGGCCCATCTCTTTTCAACAGGTCAGGTTGTTGAAACCTACCCCAAACACTGTACCAATTATGTAATTTATATTGTTCTGTGGACACCACTTGGACATCCATTTATACAAATTATTTATATATACTTGCCACGTAATAACCACAAAATAAGCACATAATCTGCAGGAGTTACATACAAACTGTTCCCAGTCACTAAATAAAAGCTTTTGATGGTGTTGTCAATGCTTTATATGTTAGCACTGCACACTGCAGTTATGACACACAGCAGCAGGGCAAGCGTGTCTAATGCAGCCATTATTAGTGGTGCCGGTTCCCATTTTTCCCCTATTTCTTTCTCCAAAGGGATTTCCACGAATTGTAAGCCGTGAGCCAAACAAACATCTCAAACTTTAATTCAAAACAAAAATTTGGAAATTGAAAAGTGGAAAAAAACAAAAGTTTAGACCTAAACTCAAAAATGTCAAATTTGGGTGGGAATGAACTACTCATCTAATAAAAAGTATTTTTAGTATTGGACTATAAGATAAAATATTCAGATAGCAGTTGTTTGAGAGTGTTTTCAGATAATGAAATAAAATCTTACTACTTTACATTGAACGAAGGACTTAAACAATATGTGCGAACATGCTAACCTTTTCTCAGGAAATGTACAAAATGCTTTTTCCTTTGTGGTAAGTCTCTGTTTTGTCTACATCATTTAGGTGTAAATGCACTCAGTTTTATACTAAGGGTGTGTTTCTCAGCTGGATGTAATAAACCCTTTCAAGCAGATGTTTAAGGGTTACACGCACAGACAGAAAACAAACTTCAGAATGATTTTCAGAAACAAATCTTTCCCCCAGTGAACTGAGTGTGATCAGAACCAGACCTCTGTTCTCTCCTGACCCGTGGATCTCCCCCTGCTCTGACTGTCCAGTGTCCACATTCATACAATTAGAATGTTCTTATAAACACCCGTCCCATTAAGATTACATAGTGGTTGTATAACAAAATAATATGTTCCTAAAAATGTAGAATTTAAGCTGCTGCAGTTTCAGGCTGTTGGGTAGCAGATTGTTTTATGGGTTTCCTGCAGGAGAACTTGTGTGGACCTATGATGCCTACAGTATAGGGCTACATGTTATGCTTTACAGACTGACTGCCCTGCAGTGGGAGTTAATATAATAGGCCAGGAGCAATCAAGCCATGGATGGCTTTTAGCTTTTGGGTACTTTGTTTTACAGTAAGCTTCTTGACATAGAAAATAGATCCACGCAGAATGTCACAATTCTGGTCCTGATTCTATTTTTCCTCACAATTCTGGTTCCTTAATTGCAATCTACAATTATCCTCAATGGCTACAATTATCTGTAATCACTTCAATTATTCTTGTAGTTCTTTTGGCAATAATAATAATGATGGTCAAGTGGTGTATGTACAATATGTACGCAATGTCTTCATTAAGTCAAGAAGAACTACAACTGATTCAGCGAGTAAGTGAGCTGTTAGTCACAGTCAAACCAATAACTCATGTGATGATGAAAAATTATTATTTTTTGTTAAATTCATAAACTCATAACAAAACTCATAAGAATCAGTAGTTTATTTGTTAGCTGATCTAACTCATACCTTCTTTCTCCATATCGGTGCTCTGCCACTGTAAGCTTTATTATCTTTACAGGAAACATTCTTTATGCATTTTAGTACTTCCTAAGGAAAACACGCAAACACACCTGTGGGCGTGATTGCATGCAGGTTATCAGATGAATCTCGGTTCTAATCTCTCTGTGTTCTCTCAATGCAGTGATGACATTCCTCCAGAGGTGCTCCGGCACAGAGAAGCTAAGTGGCTGGACATGCTCAACAGTTGGGACAAGTGGATGGCCAAAAAACACAAGAAGGTGCGTCTCTGACACAAACCTGTGTTTGCACACATTTGTTTTCTGCTTTTGAATAGCTCAGATTCTTCATAGAATGGCAAAACATTACTAAAGCACTCAACAAAAGCAATCATTTCCAGATGATGTTATCCTAGGAATTTGACTACGCATCTCACCGCTGCGTGCTTCCAAAGCTACAAACCATTTTGAAAGAATCAGATAAAGTATTGGTTATGCAACCCTCAATAGACCCAGTGGAGAAAGGCTGGCCATTTGCAAGTCAGTTTTTTGACATGCAAGCATAAAGCCAACTCCCAGTTGACAACTTAAAAAGATATTTTGACAAACGTGACACTGGTGGTCTGTTTCTTTGATGTTTATGCAAAAATTTCTGTATGTCAAGAATAAACAAAGTGTCATTTGCCAATTTACCAATAGCCTTCTATAAAAATCATGTCAAATAAACATCAAAGGGATCGTTCACTCAAAAATAAAAAATTCTTCCATAATTTACTCACCCTCATGTCATTCCAGACCTGTCCACTGTATGGACACAAAACCACTAAGACATTTCTTAAAATATCTTCATTTGGGTTCCACAGAGGACAGAAATGAGGGTGAATAAATTATAAAAAATTGAAAAAATATAATTATTGGGCAAACGGTCTCTTTATTATAAATACAAAATTAGTCAGTAGTCACAAATGTTATATTCCAAAAATGTTCTTAAAGAGTATCGCATCATCGGTCAAATACTGTTTTAATTCTATAATAAATAATCGATTTGACCTTAAACATTTGCATTGTCTCTTAAACTAAATAAGGAGGCTGTTTTTTGTACTGAATTCCACTCTGTTGACTAACCTTCCAGACAAACACAGCTAGCAGTAGCCAGACACATCATCAATAGCTTACACATAATTACTGTAATTTTGCTTGGCCCTGTTACACCCCTTTACTGCCTCACGCACAGTGTTATTCTTGTGAGTCTGCCCATATATTTAAACTTTTTTAAAGAGACATCTCATTTACGTTACATTTATGCATTTACAGATTTTGCAGATACTTTAATCCAAAGCGATTCACAGTTCATTCAAGTTATACATTTTGTCAGTGAATCTACTCCCTGGGAATGAAACCCATGACCTTTGCGTTGCTAGCGCAATGTTCTACCAACTGAGCTACAGGAACACTCGTCTCACACACTCGTCCCACACACTCGTCTCACACACTCATCCCACACACTCGTCGTCTCACACACTCGTCGTCTCACACACTCGTCGTCTCACACACTCGTCGTCTCACACACTCGTC
>JAZGTI010004188.1:0-28841 GCA_036877585.1 Botia kubotai | reverse complement strand
ATGTTGTCCTGTAGTTGGTGATGGCCTGGATGCCCTGCCACATGCGCCGTGTGTCTTTGCTGGTCTCAAAATGGTTGTGGATTTTCTGAGCATGTGTGCGCTTTGCCTTCCTGATACCCCTGGACAGTTTGGCCCTCGCTGTTCTTAGGGCCGCTCTGTTGCCCGCTCTGAAAGCGGAGACTCTGGTCCTCAATAGCGCACGCACCTCTGCAGTCATCCATGGTTTCTGTTTGGAGCGTGTGGTGATGATCTTGGAGACGGTGACGTCATCAATGCACTTGCTGATGTAGCAGGTCACTGATGTCGCATATTCCTCCAAGTTTATGCAGTCATCGTCAGTAGCAGCCATAACATCACACTGCTGTGACTAAGCAGTTAACAAAATATACAAACTAAGCTAAAAGTTGGCATGTATATAACGGTAGGTTTACTAAAGAAGTCTATCAAATCCTGATGATCTATCTCAGGGTCATTTCATTTCATCCAGTCCTTCCGGTCTCGGAGTTTGGATCCAGCTGACTACAGGACCTTGGGAAATGAAAGACAGACAGATTTAGTGTGGAGCCAGTACATCTGTTTTTGTGGGAAATGTTCCAGGTTCCAGTTTACCTAATTAATGCAGCATAATAATCCCTTAAGGGATTTGAGCAATAAATCCATATGACTATGTGTGGGCAAGATTAAAGAAGTGAGTACCACCAGTACCACCAGTACTTGTTTTTGAAATTCTGGAAATTTTAAAACTTCACGTAACCTGAAACGTTCCTTTTTTGAAAGAACTCGACGCTGCATCATGGCTTGATACTATGGGGAACGTTAATGCTCACTACGCCACACTGAGGGAAGGCCTGCCCCATGTGCTGTCCACATTGGCACTGAGAACATTAGGAGCAGACACAGAGACTGTCAACCCAGGAGGACCTGAGCACCTGGGGTTGAATTCAAGTCTAAGCTGTAAAATCTAAAAAAAGTGTGCAGAGAGGACCAGTCTGCCACAGAACAAACATCAATTAGAGGTGTCCCTTAGACAGTGCATTATGATGCTTCACTACTGGTAAAGTGTGTCCTAATACCCAGGGGTGACACTAGGTCACAGGCCTCATAGGCCATGGTAATAGCATAATAGCAATAGATCCAGTAAGTTAAATGCTGTTTTGTAACTGCATTACCTCGGTTGGTCTATGCAAAATGGCCTTATCAAAGCCAGGGGCAAAATCAAAACAGCGTCCACAAAAAGAGCCTTTACAGGTCAATTCTAATAACAGAGCCACCTTGATAGTCAGAAATGTATCTACGGCTGACTATAGGTGTTCAAACAGAGCCCCTGATATGCCCCTTCACAGTAAGATCCCAAAAGGGGACCTCCGTACAACAGAAAGGCACCACTCAGAAATTGAGACACCAAAGAATGTCTCCCAATAGAGGCTCCATCTACAGGTCATGGCTTGCAGAATCAGCGGCCACAATAAACCTTGATGGCAGCATAAGCTAGCACCACAGAATGGCTCTCTTGAAGGAACTAAAGCACTGACTCAATAGGGCATTAAACTGGGTCAACATGGTCTTGCTCACACCATGACACAAAGAGCTGCCACTTTAGGAAATACATTCACCTAGTAGAAAGAGCTCTGGAATTCAGAATCATCTCTACAACCTCAGCTTAGAGACCTGCATCTAGGCGCTGGCTGCCATCAGGGGCCAGACCCACAGTTTCTAAATTTCTGGAAGGGGTGAAATATCAACTCCCAAATCTGGTCAGAACAGAGCTATGACTCCTTGAATCAATGTTATCAGGGGGAAAGGCATACAGACACAGCATCTGTACCATTGCATTTAGCCCCAATGGAGCTGGGTGAGTGAGATTGAACCAGAGGAGAAAGTGGGTTGAAGTGGGTTGAAGTGGGTGGACAAATCCACTTCCACTGCTGAAGAAAATCTTACAAAATATTGTACTAATAATATATATCTGCCAAATGGACTCCACAACTTGTGAATGGAGTCTCCACCCCCTGGGCCTCACCCCCGTCTTGAAAGGATATATGAGGTTGATCTAAAACCAGAAGAATTCAATGGACCATCAGATGCCTTACCTCGCCAGTAGAGGAGATCCTGGAATACCTCAGACTGCCTTACATATCTGTTGAAGACGGCGCTAATGGCTCTCTGATGCTAGACAGATTGATCTACAAGTGCCTCTCTGTTGCCACTAAATCAGCCATAGAGCAGCTGATGACACAGGTCGTCCTCATGGTGACACAGAGGAAGAGATCTGTGGCTCTGCAAAGTTTCTGAAACAAGTCTGGTTTTAATTCCTTACCATGGTCCAGGTCTTTGAGCAGGTCGACCTAGTAAGCCTGTAAAACTCCCATAGTGTGCAGGAATACACCAGCCTGACCTGCCATCACATAAGCCTACTAAACCCGATCTAACTCCGCACAGTCTAGAGGGCTAGGCAGGTTTTCTCCACAACTATGTCGTAGAAGCATATAGGTGATAGTTCGTATGAGATAGTCCATAAGCATGAACTACCTTGTACTACAAATAATTTCATTATGGTCAATTTACATTTTTCAACATATGTCAACATAAATATACCAAAAATTGTTTGAATTTCGCTTTAAAATACAAAATATAAAATTGCAGTGGCATCCACAAACAACTGATTCTAGACCTTTTCTCAGTTCTACCCAGTTTTAAAACTATTTTTGTAGTTTCTTTTAACTAACTGGTCTTTAGGTCATTTTTAATAGATGCATAAAGGTCCCCTCACAAGCATCTCAGTAGAGTAATCACAGGTTTAGCTCATCACATTAAATGTAGTGACATCTGATGAACATCTTTTAATAAAATGTACAGATTGTGCATTGTGAACCAAATGAAAGAAATTCAAGGCCATTTGGTTTAATATTTTGTTATATAATGCAAAAACATGTATTTTTGTGTTAATTAGGACTCCAAATGCTTTTAGAGGCTGCTGAAATTTCAAAACCAATTTATTTAACATATTATAATATTGTGAAATTGTGATTACAATACTGTAAAATTCAACATCCAATTATTTACCCACATTTAAATTGTTATCTAACAGATGGATTTCAGAGGAGTGGGAGCATTGTACTAAAACTTGTGGGAGCTTGGGCTACCAGATCCGCACAGTACGCTGTGTTCAGTTCCTCAATGAAGGCACAAATCGCTCCATCCACAGCAAATATTGCAGTGGGGAAAAACCTGAGATCAGGCGACCATGCAACAGAGTGCCCTGCCCAGCCCAATGGAGGACCGGGGCCTGGTCAGAGGTACAGCATGTTATTACACAAAAAACAATATTTGTTCACTTTGAAGTGTTTGGTTTTTGAGTCTCAGTAGGGGTAAGCATTTTTTAGAATGTGAGAAAATTGGTTCAATGACTTTTCAGAGAGCACAGCAGAAAAAATATTTTGTATAAGTAGTTTTCAGTTTAATAGTCCTTAAAAGCATTGTAAGAGATAAATCATTTGAGGAATGTGTTGACAGCATATAAGGAATGTTTATTGTTTTTTTAAATGTCTGAAAAATTATAGCTTTCTTTAGTTTTAGTATTCTTTGACTCTAACTTCCTTTTAGCTTTGTACTTCATAAATTATTATCTTTATATTAGAGCATTTCTCCTACTAATATTGTCTCAGTTGGCCTGACATTTACTATTGATTTTATGCCAATAATGATTTTGGATGTAAACCGGGGGGGATTTTTTTTTCACACTGACCTCATTACCCAACATGGAGTATTCTTTTCATTGACAAGAAATCCTTTGATGGTTTTAAATAGTATACAGAGATACAGATACAGAACCAGCACACAGATGGGTAGGGCTAGTCTTATATAGTGAACCAGCCTATGTGGTATTGATTTTGCCCCCAAGCAAACAGATTAATGGCAAGCTGTCAATGAACATTGCGCTTGTTAGTAGAAAAAATCAAGGCGCAAAACATTTTTTGTTTAGTCACTGGAAAGGCCGACTTTGATGTTTTCAGTTCACCATATGCTGGTTTTAAACCAGACACATATCCTAACCAGATGTTATGCGATAAAACAACAAGTAACATGGCATTGCTTGGTTAAATACGTAAGACTCATAATATGTATCTATACATATCTATACATACACTTACCTACTAGTAAGTGTATAAGAACAATCATGCTGTCTCATATACTTGATGCACTGCACAGCTAGCTACCAACCCCTCAATGAGGGTGTAATTTGACTTAATTCCTCCTGCACGTTTCTTTGCCATGGCATGAGGAGGCAGAAGTGTAGGGATTGTTTGTTTTTTTATTATTTTTATTTTATTTTTTACTGTTCCGTTTGGTGCAGGAATGACATATTTGAACTTTAAACTTCTAAAACCTTCTAGTTGGCTGTGATTGTGTCTTGTCATGCAGCACCTTGGCAGGATGTCCTGTTTCACTAAATGTTTCTTTCTGTGCATCCCCTCACCCTCTCTCATCTGTCTCTCAGTGCTCAGTGACCTGCGGGGAGGGTGTAGCACGACGCTTGGTCACGTGCCGCATTGGAGATCAATGCACCGGCGAGAAGCCAGAATCACACAGACCCTGCAGACCAGGATCTTGCCATGGTAAGACAACATGGACAGGTCATTCCAAATCCTGAAGCCCCAGGCACTTTGTGGAAGTAATTGGTTACCGGCAGACACGGTGCAAAACCCTGTCAGACTGTTTTGTACTGAGGGTTTTGTGCTGAGACTACCGTTTTGTATCGTGTTTTGTACTAAGGGCACCAGGGTTTTGTACTGAGACTAAAGTATTTAGTCTCAAAGTAAAACTAAAGTATCCTAAATATTTCTTTGAGTCAAAGTATTCCTGGTCTTCCATATATATTTTTGTGTTTTAAACTATGAATCGACAGGTATACAATAGGCCACCCATTCTCTGTTATTTTTATATTGTATACTGCACAATTTAATTGTTTTTCCAGTTCACTTTCCAGGAACATTTTTTCCAATTAACTGGTCTTATGTTGAAATCCGAATTCAGAAATAACACATGTGCAGCATCACATGCAGTAATATAAAGTAATAATAAGTAAATGAATAAATCAAAATCAATGGAGCAGTGAGCCAAATGAGTCACTAGGCCACCAGAATTTCTCTTGCTGTTTTTGATAGTTGTTGTACATGTGGGGTGGCAGACTGCACACGTCAATGCCATTTTCATCCTGGGTTTAGTCAGGTTTGAAAAAACTTACTGTTGAGTCAAAATGAGGTCTAATTTTAATCACGTCTGTCTCAAGTCCAGTTTTTTTTAGTTGGTAAGTATCATTTAGAGTATTTAATTTATGTTCTTAATGCTATACAGATTGTTAGGGAATTAAAAGTCTATTGTACATAACCTCTAGGTTTTTAAACTTTTTAAGTTAATAGAACAGTCATGTTTGTCTTAATAAATTTTAGTATTACAACCGTATTTGTCAGTCTAAAAAACACCACATTAACTTTATAGTGTGTGAGTATGTGGCATGACCCCAAGTAATGTGGTGTGACTCAATCATTTATATTCAGTTTTGGTTGGTAAATCTCTGATTATCCTTGATCAACCTCTGATTGTCCTCATTCAAACAGTGCCTTTACATTTCATACTTGGTATTTATTCTAACAAGGACATTAATTGTCCCCAAGAGTACACCTGGCCCCAGTTAAAATGATCAGAAACTTCCACTTCAGGTCCTTTTAATGCCTAACCTGTTTAACTGTTCATTCAACAAACAAAGCTTTAATTAACGAGAACAGACAATATTACACAATGCACAGATTGCTTTGTGCTTCATCCCCATTGATAAAATTCAGTGGTCTGAAAACATTTAAATGACAATGAATTTTCTCAGAAAAAAAACACTGTGGTGTTTAAACTGTTCTCTGGTGACTGTGAAGTTCTAACAACTTGTTTACCCCAGTCTCATTTCTGTATGCTGAGAGCTTTTATTTAGGTATGTATTATGTGTTCAAAGCCTTTTCAAAATGCTTAACTAGGTCAAGCAATGCCTAAAACTTGAATGTCATTAAGTTGTCAAAATTTGGTATTAATAAATAATAGGTTATTTTTAAAGTGAATGTGCAGATCTGGGATTTTGCATTTTGTCGACCACACAAGCTAGAATTTGTGTATTTCATTTTATGTTTTAGACAACGTTTTACTGTGGTTAATTGCAACCCCTACAGCACAGTTGCAAAGCACACAAAAAGGCCTGACATGAAAAAGGACCATTTTGCTTCTCTTGCAAATTTTCCTGAGATCTTTCAAGATCAAAGCCATCCTTGATCAGTGGGTCAGCATTATTTGTTAGGACACAGTGTGATTTTGTGTCCACTGATAAAATAAATCTCACCAAACAAGGAAAGTGTGCAAGTCTGCTTGCATACTTCCGCTAATTCCTGTTTAATGGCTTGAACCACACTGGGATAAAATACATCTCAGCGGAAAGTAAACAAAACACCTACCCTTTACAAATGGCACTCTTATGACACACGGCTGGACTTTTCAGATGTGTATAAAGGGAGACTCCTTAGGGAGCTAAAGGCATTTGCTTCTTTTCATCTGTAAAAGACAAACCAGTTGGTGGTTTAGTTGGCAGCAAAGTCTATAATCCATCTTCAAAAATTGGAATTACTCTATTATGACTTTAAAGCCCTTATGGCCTTTTTGCTAAGGACCTTACACTCTTACACTCTTAATGGCTGTTTTTTCTTCATTATTTGATTAAAATCATCCATTTCAAAAACATATGTTTACAAACTTATAACCGGTAGCATAAGGCTCCATGAAAGATGCTGTTTTGGAAAGAAAAGGTTTATGTAGGCAGTAGGTAGCTACAGTTTTAGCATTTGGTACTGATATTAAGACTTTATAAGACTTTATAAAATACTGAAATGTGGAAAACTCTTTTTATGAGAAACTTCCCAAAACTGTATTAAATAAAACTTCTTTTGTTTCTATGACAGATGAGCCATGTGGAGGTGACAAGTCCATATTTTGTCAGATGGAGGTTCTAGCTCGTTACTGTTCTATACCCGGATACAACAAGCTCTGTTGTGAATCATGCAGTAAGAGAAGTGGCACTTTTGCTCCTCTTTTGCACGAAGCTGCTGAACTGGAGGAGGGAGGTCGTTTCGGTTCAGCCTCTCAGCTTCTGGAGACACTTTCAGCCACAGTTAATGGAACTCTGAAGGTCCCTATCCAGAGCCAGCGGGGATCCTCACAAGGCCAATTTACCAGACAGACCCTGACTCCTCCACCTCGTAAGCCCAATGCTGAGAACAGCAAGACTCAAAAGCGCCCCAGACCTGGCACTAGGAATCTTCCTGTGATGTCGAACCACAGCCCATGGAATGAGAATGGTACTAAAGACACTTCTTGGCAGCTGGAAAGTTACCAAGAGAGTCAGTGGCCAACAGCATTATCTGAGGTAGAGAGATGAAGGATAATTTGTCTTGTTTTCCTCTGGAATCTCTCTCTCTCTCTTGTTTTTTGTAGATAGAGACCTTCAACGTTTATCTGTTCTTTAGATCACCCTTGAGATGTTTAAAAGTAAGAGAGAGTAAAGTGCTGGTTCACTTTAAAATTTTCTCAGTTCCCTCACCTGCAGTAGTTGTTTTCAAAACACAAATCAATCACACACTGTTGTGATGGGGAAAGTGCCAAAGTATCTTCTCAACAGCTCGGTCTATTGGGGTTTGGTGAGCTTACATAAAGAGACTAGTGGTATGTGTTAGGAAACGGTTGTAGTTATACTAAACTCCAGCATCCTAACAGTTATTTTTTGTCAGCTCCAAACATGGATTTGTTTGACCAATTAATATTTATGAGCCTTCCTGTAAATACTGTATATGGAAAATGTCAGTATTATTTTTTCAACAAACAAGCTGAGGATTTTAAAAAATGAGATTCAGGAGTATTATTGGTGCTTTTTATATAAATCAACAATTGTTAAGAATAATATGTTGGGAAATATACTACCAGCCATGAGTGAAGCACTGAAGAATATGTATTTCATATATAGTATATGTAAGCCCCAGGTAACAATCCAGCAGTAGGCTATACATCAGCAGAATAACATAAAAAAATTTTTTACTCTTGGTTCCAAAAGTATTTAATTTAATAAATCCACCTCTTAGCTAGTAATTAATCAAAACAAGTTAGATTTTTCCATAAGGTCTTTTTAAAAATGTATTCATAGAGAATTTCTTTTCCCAACTTAATTTCCCAAGCAGCGTTCAGGCTTATCTATAATGTTTACCTTTTAGATTTTCCTATTTTTTATTTTGACATCAAACTTTTCTCTTAGTTTGTTTCAAAGAAATTGAGTGTCAACACGGTGCCAACAGCGGCTTTATCAGTGATGTAGGAGACCTATCGTGTATTGTGAGATGAATTGGATGTTTAAGGCTAGATTTTGAAAAAGTAAAGCTGGACTTTCTGAAGATCTTGTATCGTGAGACTGCATGAGATATCTCACTTGTCTGAGGGAGAAGAAAGCTATTTACTTTTTATAAATGAGGGTTATATTTCAACCACAATGCATCTGACTGCAATACCAAGGAAACCAGTTAATCTATCAGTGGATTCAACTCTTTAAAACCAGACACACGTTTGCCTGTGTGGTACTGTATAGCTTGTATATACCATCAAGAACTTTAGAGTATTTATTGAGATTTAAAGTTCAAAGTCATGTTTTATGTGCAACCAAATATGTTATTTCACACCAAAAAATTAAAACTCAATGTCAGTTAATTAATGTAGATTGAAGCTTCCATTGAATAGCAAAAGTAGCTCACAAAAATACATGCATATAAATGAATAAAAGTAGACTTTAAATAGGGTTTTATTTTTGCATTTTTGTAGTTTGAACTGAATTTTAAATACAATGATCAGACACATGCAGTTTTTGAAATGTGTTATAATAATAGGAAAGCTGTTCCAACAGCAGTTTTAGAATAGAAATATTGTAGAGAAAATACTACACAAAGCTGTCACTAACAGCGGTTCACCCCAATCCTACACGAAACTGTGTTTTACAGTTAATTTGTAGCTTTAACTAATAAAAATTGACAAATTGATTGTGGATTTTGGTCTTCTAGAATAGGCATATCTATATATGCATATCTATATATACAGATAGTATCAGTAGCCAATAGATGAAAGCTGCATCACAGAAGATCTAATTTTATTGTTCACTTTTTGTCAAACAAATAATTGCTGCTAATATGATCAACAAGCTTTCAGAGACCCAAAAGAATACAAGTGCTAGTAGATGATGTATTGACAATCCCTGAGCCACAGACAGAAACACAATATATAAGATAACCTGTATTTTTTCCATATTTTCATGTCCTTAAGTATTAATTATTTTTCTGACGTTCAGTTGCTAACCTTCATTTCTCTTTGTTTTGACTTGTACTTTTGTTAGTTGTAATGGAAGTGTACACTACTGAGGCTGTTTGTTGTAATGGGGAGCACATAGCAATAAAATATTAAACACACTGTCTCTTGAGTGTACATTAATGTTGGCTTTATTGTTTCATTAAAAGTGAACTATCTTTCATAAGATAACAAACATTACTTGGCAATTGTTGTGTGTTCTTTGCTCTCATGATTATGAAAAGAAACATGTCAAAAGGAAATGCATAACAGTGTAGAGGTATTCTTACCACGCAAATAATTAGCCATAGTCTCTGGATAATTCTCCAGAAAATAAACTAAAACTTGCATTTGCAAGTGTGCATGTAAAAATGTGTACAGAGAAGCTAAATTACACTTCATATTCCACATTAATAAGTATGAAACTTTTAAATCATATTTAAAGTATATAAGGTTATTGTCGCACTGTATGTATTAAGCATAGACACATTCAATCAGACTATTCTTAGAATCGAACCCTTGTACTCCTTACAACATCAAATTAAATGCACTGGAAATTGCTCTTGATTGAAATTTCCTTTTTTCTGTCGCAGCGGATGGAGCCGTCTGTATGGAAGTCAATTATATCACTTAGGGCAAACATTTCATTTAAATTGCTTGAGGGCTCTGGCACTTTACATGATGTGTTCATGCAAAAGGTATAAACTGAGCTGCCAATTCTCTTACCAAATTCACATATCTTAAGACAAAATTACTGTTAGATGATCAGGCCATTCATAATGTTTTAAATGGTAATTTTTCCATTGAGAGACATATAAAATACCAGAAGGACATTTTGTAATACAGTTTTATAAACTATAAAGTTAACCAAACTATAAACCAGTTTTTACAACTAGTTTTTCACCTTTATTACATAACAGTGAAACAAGTTTTGCTGTGAAAAATAGCTAATTTCCATTCTTTAGCCACTTATCCTGTGACTGTAGGGTCATTGGCAGTGTTGGAACTTTGTAGCTACTTTGTAATTAACTTAAAATGTATAAAACTAAATGCATCTAAAATGCACTAAATATACTATATGTCAAAGAAAAATTCGCCTTGCTAAATTATGGAGAGCATGTGCCCTGAATTGTCAGTCCTGAAATGTAAGAAAAAAAAAGCATTGGCTTGTTTACTGTAATTGTACTAGGCTGTATTGCATTTCTATTAGGTTATTGCACTAGTACCACTTTGTATTTGTACAAAAAGCTCTCTCCCAATTGTATACTTGTCATCCGTTGATCACAAAGGCCTTAGATGTGATTCTAAAGGACTTTTGTAAGTGGCTCTGGATAAGAGCTTGTCTTAAACATACAGTAAATTTGTACTAGATAGATACATTTTCTGAAGACGATGTGAGTGGTTCTTGCCGTGGCAAAACTCAGGCCAAAATATTTCAATGATCTTAACATGTTTTAACATTATGCTAGCATGTATTGGCATGATGCTAGTATGATTTATCATAAAGCTAGCATGACTTAACATGATGATAACATGATATTAGCATGGATTAACATAATGCAAGCAAGATGCAGCATGATACTAGCATGAATTATCATGATGCAGGTATGATTTAGCATATTGTTTGCATGTGTTAACATGAATTAGCATGATTTAGCATGATAGATATTGAAATTTTGCTTACGATGTTATGCAGTTAGGTGCTCTAAATGGTTGCTAGGGTGTGGCTAGGAAGTTGCCAGGACAACACCTAAAGTCACCTTATTCAGTCAAATAAAGTCACCCACATGTCTCTACAAATGCTGAGATATTGCTTATTCATTTCATTACATGGTTGCTAGGGTACAGTAAATGGTTGCTAGGGTGTAGATAGACAGGAAAGCAGATAGAATGTGTGTCTGGATAAAAAAGCAACTCCCTGTTCTTTGATGTCCTGATGCTGAGATACGGCTAATTCATGTTGGTTGCTAGGGTGCTTTAAATGCTTGCTAGAGCATGGCTGAACAGTTTCCATGGTGATATTTAAAGACTTCTTGCCAGTCTGAATCAAAAGAGACCACCCACTTGTCTCTACAATGCTCTGATGCCTCTCACCTTTTTCAATGGAAGTCAATGGGGTGGTTGCTAGGGTACTGTAACTGGTTGCTAGGGCGTGGCTATGAAGTTGAAATGTCACTATTTGTTGCTGCTTGCTAAGCTGAGTAATATGAGCCTTCGCATGCACCACTAATTAAATTTGATTTAAGAGCCATATAACAGGAGACCACCAACGGGCTCAAATGAACAGAGCTCATCATAAAGATAAGAATGTGCACAAAACAAAATTTAACATTGTTCCCTGATATTAAGCACTATTTGTATATCCAAGTATACATATATACTGTATATGCACATGTATGTGTGTGCATGCTATGAAACATACACAGTTTATGTATTTTCTTGTCTACTGCAGTAAGACGTTATTTCTGCCTGGGAATATAGCAGAGCTCAGATAGGGAAAAATTGGCAAGACAAGATTTGTCTCACACAAAATGAAAACCTAACGCCACCATGTTTTATCTTTTGTGCTGCAACCAATATCCTGCTGAGCTCTGAGAAAACATACTTATGTTTTATCTGCAGGATAAATGATAAATATGTGCTAGAAAGGGTTTAGTCTATAGTCATCAGACATACTTTTTATTGATTTTCTATTATTCATCTCAATGTCCTGCACAAAGGCTCCCGATTCAAACAATCACTTTCTATGAAATTAGTGTCTATAAACTTATATTATATTGGACTGCTGATTTCTGCAAAGCATTTGTCTCAAGGAACTTGGCCAACATTTAATTATCTCTATAATGATGGGTGCTTACACTGCAAAGGCAATCACCAAAGAAAACCTAGAAAAAATGATTTAGGATCATTTGAATTTAGTGTCATTTGTCACTTACAAATGCTATTGTGTATGCTATTTTGTTGTGAAAGGTTGCCGTCTAAAAATTCTGAGTTGTGTTCAAATTAGAACCAGTAAAAAAAAAAGCTTAAATTAGCTTAGTATTGTTCGCTGGTGTCCCAACCTGGTCAATGTACAGTAGTTATGCTGGTCTTTTGTGCTGGTTTGGAGGGGATTGGGCACTTGTCAGCTGGTTAGAATGAAATACCAGTTGGCCAGCTAAACAAGCAGAACACCAGCTTTGCCAGGATGGGTAACCAGCTAGGTTAACTTAAACCAGCTAAGGCCAGCAGATCATCTTAAGCGGATTTAACCTGTTTTTCCTTCTTGATCTTATGTTTTACAGAAATCAGAGTAAAATGTAGGATTATTGTTATAAAATAAACAGGTAAACAAAAGTGTATCCATAATAAATTTGTCATCGCTTTTGTTCCAAGTAGTCCCCCATGGTCATAGTAGCTGGTAAGAATCCTCTCCAGAAGGTAAAGTACCTAGAAAGCAATTGGGACATTCTGTTCCAATAAACTAACCCATTGCCACTTTACATCCACAAATGTATGCAAATCTCATGCCCTTCACCTCCAAGCACTGATGTGCATTTTTAGTGCATCCTAGTTTTCTAATTGGCCATGGCTTCCACTGAATGTTGTTGTGCTCTCAGCTGTAACTCCATTGAAAGGAGGCTCCTCCTCAGCATGGTAGAAGAATGCTGAGCAGAGTGTCTGCAGCTAAAAGATAAGCTTGCATACTTCCAAAAAGTTTTCCTGCTGCACATCTTGGTATTATTGCGGCTTAACATCGTTCTCAATCCGGAGTCCTTGTGCCTTTGGATTGGGACAATCTTTTAAATGTAGCACATTACTTTTATGATACGGCATCTATGTACAATCGATTCTACTACAGTAAATTTACAATGTGATTATTTATCATTGTTTTGATTCACAATAAATCCCAGTGCTATGGATTGATTGATTTCAGAACAAATTTTCTGACTCTGAAAAACAGGAAAAGATTTTTTGTTTTGCTCTTCTAAACCGAGTAGGTTATTTGTTTATTAATTTAAAATCTGAAAGCCTATCTATAAACATTCTCATACACTTCACAGATTCAGACACAGGGCTCTGCTTTTTTGCATCTTGTCCCTTTCACCACATCAGATCCCTGCTGCCTGTGTCTTCAGTGTGTATTGTTTCAACTCCCACAATCGGCTGAATGACACATAATAAAACAAAGCCATCAGGCACAGACAGCTGATGTGCATTTCTGCATTCCTCATATTTTAATGCTGTAAATTGCTTTTATTAAAGATTGGATGAGAAAGAGTGGCCATTACCGAAACTCAGCAATGGACTAAAACAAAAAAGTTGTCCTGCAATTTTGTATATGTGTTTTTGAGTGCATTTCAAGTTAATTTAGAAAATTGTGATAAAACCCACAAAACACTGCAAGTCCTATAAAAACCTTCCATATTATATGTGTGCAGGTTATTGTATGTACAGAATTCCCCTTTAAGAAAGATCTTATTGGTGCTCCGAAAACCTAGAGTATCAAACTGATTTTTCTGGTGATACAGAGACTATTGCCATAGTAGCTTTAAGGACAAGTTACTTAAAGACATGAGATGAAAGGCTCTGCCTTTCTGGATTGTGTTCCCCTATTTTAAAACCACAAAAAGTGAGTTCCACAAAAAGTGAATGATTCTGTGAGTTTAAAACATAGTAACTATTTATGACTGTGTTTAATTTACCTTTCTATCGCCTAACATCTTTTTCCAGCGGGCTTATTTACAGCTCAGTTTGTCAGTCAACTGAAATTGTGTCATCTGAAACTCTAAATCTCTGTTAATTTACATGTGAATAGGAGCTCAAAACCTAAAAGTTGTAACTGTAACTGTTGTAATGAAATGTAATGTAATTTAAATTAAGAAAGTATATGTATTAACAATGGCTTAACATGGATGTCTTTTTAGGTCAGTCTAAATGTGAGCCATTCAGTAGAATAGTACCAGAACAGAATAATAGCACAACCATTCAAAACATCCAATACTTTAATGTAGAACTACTGTTTGTGACATTACGTAAATGAAAATGTTGACACATTTGCAGAATCCAAGCTACTTTTGTTGTTTGCCTTTTAACAATCCACTTACTCACCACTTCACCTCATTCACCTGTACACATGCTCGCTGGCTTCTTTGTTTAGCAAAACTAAAAAAAATAAAAAGCAATGAACAGCCTCTGTTCCAAAACTCAGTGAGGTCCAAAAAATGCAAACGTTGTGCCAAAAGGTAAGCAGTTTTAGCCATATTGTTCATATTTGCATAGACAATGAGAAATGCTGATTATAAGTATATATTAAAAACTGAAAAGTGCACAATAGCAATAGACTATTTTCCCCAGTGTTTTTACTTGCTGTTTATGCTTATTATAGCATAGTATAATATACTATTGCTAAATTCAATCTCCACTGAAATAAATCAGTGACACCTCAAGTACTGTTTGTTTTTACAGTATTTTTTACATCATCGTTTTTACAGCAAGAGTATTAAACATTTTGTCCAAAGAACCAGAAGACAGGAATCAGGACTAGGAATGCTAGACCGAATGCAATGATTAGACAAACATTTTATGGTCCTCCTTTTTCCACAGAAGATATATATTGATAAAAATATATTTTGACCAATCACTTAAGTGACTGTGATTACTATCAGAATGTGAAGAAACTATCAACCAGCATAACAAATGTTTCTGGAAAAAAAATGTGTACACTGCCTTCAACCAAGTCACAATGTTTTACAAATGTGTTATGTATCATACAAGTATCATATGTGTATTTTAAATATTGACATTGGTTAGCATTTCTGTGATGATGGTTGTTCTTGTGGGCTGTAGGCCCATGTTCAAATTTCTGTGCACTCCCTGATCAAATTCTTCATGTGCCCGTGACAATGGGGCATGTTATCTTTATGTGTGTAATGCTCTGATCACAAAACAGTGGGGTTATGTAGGCACAAGGCAAATAAACACTGATGGTTTCTCACTGCACCTTGAGCTGCCACTGGCAGAAATCCCAGGGCTAACACCTTTAAAGGACGGATTTAGAGAAAGAGAATGTGTAGGGTTGCAGCTGCTGAGGGATGATAAAGCCCAGTGGGAGAAGTGCCTGTCCCCTGCTGGCCAATGTCTCCCTGAGGCAGCTGCAGCCCCTGAGTTTTTTCTTCATGGGTGTAGAGACTATCTTTCAAGATTGTACTGGAGGTGGGCTCTGGGGGTCCCAGTAGCACAACTCCAGTTGGAATGCTGGCAGAGGGGAGACATATTTTTGAAAGCATAGTTGTAAGAATCACTTCCAAGTCAAAATTTTGGGAACACCTGACTGAAATATTTTTCATCTTAAAATCTTTCCATCTGAACCTGTTTGCTTAAATGTTTAAAAATTGTTATTGTAGACAAAAATTTAATTGTGCAACATTAATTTCTGTTATTAGAAAATTATAATTAAAAATGTTTTTGAAATGGATGATTTAGACCAAATAATGAAGATAAAGCAGCTAATAAGAGCACAGGATAGATGGGAACTTCTTCAAAACTCTTTAAAAATCTTCTCAGGATGATTCCTCAAGGTCATAAAATGTTCAAAAAACATTTTTGTAAATTCTAGGCAAGGGTTGACTACATTGAATATGTTAGAATATAACCTAGTTTAATTTATTTTAAATTTTCTTTAGTCACAACATAATTCCTAAAGTTACATCTGTGTTATTTCATAGTTTTGATAAGTTTACTATTATTCTAAAATGTGAAAAAAGAAATGAAACAATGAGTAAACGTTTCCAAACTTGTGACTGGTACTAAAAGACAAATCAAATTAAAACATTCCACTGTGGGATCTTATTAAACAGTAGTAGTCGCTCATCTAGTCACTCATCTTCCCTTAGACACATATGAACTTAAGTGACATCCCATTGTTAATCCAGAGGGTTTAATATGACGTTGGCCCACCCTTTGCAGCTATAACAACTGTAATTCCTCTGGGAAGGCTTTCCACAAGGTTTAGGAGTGCGTTTATGGGAATTTTTGACCATTCTTTCAAATGTGCATTTGTGAGGTCAGACACTGATGTTGGACGAGAAGGCCTGGCTCGCAGTCTTCACTCTAATTTATCCCAAAGGTGCTCTATCGGGTTGAGGTCAGGACTTTGTGTAGGCCAGTCAAGTTGTTCCACACCAAACTCGCTCATCCATGTCTTTATGGACCTTGCTTTGTGCACTGGTGCGCAGTCATGTTGGGACAGGAAGGGTGCTTCATTTTATATATATATATATATTTATATATAATATACATATATTATTTGGATGGGTGAGCGAATACTTTTGAAAATATAGTGTCAAATCTGTTACAGATCTTTAAAACGTAATTATGTTCTTTAGATTTTTGGCACTACATGTTTTGTGATGATGATAACCTGTGACCAATAAAAAATATGCTCATTGCTTTGTGTGGAGTCTTAAAATTAGCCTAGCTGTGAGTACACTGTGAGGTTCTGCTCTTTTCACTTGTGATTAATCTGAATTGATTGTTATTTATGTAATTCTCATTGTCTTCGTCATCACTTTCACCACCTCAACTATAAAAACCGGACTCCTACATTGGTGATTTATGTCATACATAAAGCATACACGATCTTAAGGTACAATCTATTGAATACAGTGTACCCAAATGCCTCAAAACATTTGCCATGGACAAATCACCTGAAAGTCCCTGTCATAGAGGAACGGGCATTAAGAAAGCAAATCTTATCAGGTGAAGAAACATTAAATCAGTACTATTTTGTTCTGATATAAAAACTAACTACACTGTTCCTGACCCTTGACTTCTCCTTTGCTATAGATCCAAAACCTCAGGAAGGCACCATCTTATCTGTGTGAATGTAAGACATTCACACCCTCTCCAGAACTGAGTGTCCAAATGTCAAACCACAGTTTGTAGAAATCAGCTGTAACAGCAGCTCTACTGAGCAGAAAGGAAACAGGATGTGACATCTTGGTGGCAGCAGCTGCAGCATAAGCATTTGCTATCTAACTAAGAATCGCAAGTCAGATTTTTTATTCCTTTTACCATTTACTCTCAATTTTTGATTTTTTGCATTTCTTTTTCTGCTATATAAACAACCACAGAAAAGCTTTTATCCCCTCCAAAAGGCACAGACTCACACTTTTACACACAGATGAGTAATCAGAGATCAAAGATGGAAAAAGAGAGTGACAGACAGGAACAGAAATAGCGAGAGGGAGAGAAAGCAACAGCTTCAATTGCATGTGGCATTTCTGACAGTTCTATCTCTTCCCTTTGACAAGGAGGGTGATGCTGTTGACATCTGACAAATCTTTCAAATCTTTTTCTGCTTGTCTGTCATTGTTCTGGCTTACCTAAGTTATACTGTAAGTAAAGTGTTTATTGTATACTTGGATGGAGTAAAACTGTATTGGTTCAATGGTTCACTGCAGATAACGTCAAATGCTGCTGTAAAGATGGTTCAGAAGCATTTGGATCCATATGCAGCCTTTTATTTATCGTAGTCAGATAGGCAATAATCGGCAACAGGCAAACAACAATAATGAAGGCAGAGCAAGGCAATAACAATATCCAGGCCAAGGTCAGGGCAGGCAGAAAACAATCACAAGCAGTATAAACAGTCTAATACACAAGGCAGGTGGCAAACAGGCAAAAAAACAAATCAGTAGACAATCCAAAATCAACCATGATATAACAATGCAAGGGAAATCACTCAGAAATGATAGCAACAGCAAATCAAAACTTTGCACAGTTTGAATAGAGAGCTCAGCTTAAATAAGGTTGTTTAATTGTCTACAGGTGACCAACGGCGATGATTACTTTCCGGGTGAGAGGAATGCTGGGAAATGTTGTCCGTGATAACTAGAGTTAATAGTCTGGTGACGGTTCCCTCTGTTGGCACGGAGGAGGCAGAACTGGAGCTGCCAAGCCATTGTAACAATCAAAGCACACAATAGCCTACAAATTTTTCTTAAGATGTATTCAGGAAGGTCATGATTTAAATGTGATATGATGAACTAGGAAGCTGCTCAGGAGATTTTTCCTACTGTACATTTTAGAATGTTTGCAAACTTACTATTTCTTGTCTGATGAGAAACAAAACTTATTTACAGAGACATTTCCTCATGCACAGTTGCAGAACTATATATAACAGCAGTTTTGGAACCCAAGCACCAGGCCTGCAGTCTCAGGATAGAAGCATGGGCAGAGCAAACAAATCCCTTATCCAACCCCATATTAACCCCATATTAAGTTTGTTGACTAAGATGCAGACTCACTTTACCTTTCATAAGCCTCTACTATTCTTATTTTGTGCTGTACACAGAAATTGGGTATATGTGAACCTTGTTTTTCAATAGTTTATAACATTACATCTGAAATGTATAAGACGAAATAAAACTGTAAAATATCCTGTTCAAATCATGTTTGTGTTACAGGAGGTGGAGCCATCACCCGAATACTGAGTTTCCGATTTGGACTACATGTCCCATGAGCCTGGTATCTAGGACTGATTACTTCCTGTTTGTCATACCTGCAACCAATCTGCCGCACTATTTAAACTCTCTCTCTAGCCTTATTGCAAAGTCTTGTTTTGCCCTGGCTGACATTTTTAAGTGGGTTTCCGGCTGTTGGTTTCATTTTGGATTGTCTATTGATTTCTTGATTGTTTGCTTACTGCCTTTGACCTTTGCTTTGGATTACGTTTATGATTGTTATCTGCCTGCCCTGACCTCTGCCTGTATTATTGTTACTGATTTTGCCTATTCCCTATTGCTCTGTTTGCTGGTGTTTTGACCCATTGCCTGTTTTGACCACTCTGTAATAAAAGTGCTGCGAATGGATCCACACGACTCAGACCCTTCGTTACAGTTTGTAGGATGTTTACGTTCCCATAAGTGATTTATTCCTATGGCAATGTTAATTATGACAAAACAGAGCCATAAATAGCTTTGTTACTAACGACACATTATACATTTACATTTAGCAACTGCTTTTATTGCAAAGTGACTTGCAGTGTATTCTAGATATACAATTTATCAATATGTGTTTCCTGGGAATTTTACCCACAGCCTTTGCACTACTAATGCAATGCTCTATCAACCGAGCAGGAGGAACACATATTGATATCTGGAAAATTACTGAAAAACAAAGTGCCCTAGCTAACTGTGGCATAATTACACGTGCCAACGTGTAATTATGGTAATTCCAACATGGTCTCAGAATAAATAAATGCCTTACAAGTTGTTTGGCTTTTATTCTTAATTTTTATTTATTTAATTATTTTTATTATTTATTATCTTTTTTCTTTGGAAATTAAACCAACTGACAAAAAGATAATGTGTATTAATATGAATTATATACACAATAAATAAGGACATGTTTAATTAAATATCATCTGGAACATTATTGTCTAGTTTTTAGACACACTTTATCCTTATTACTTCACCATGAATGGGCATACGAAGCTGATGTGCTCGAAAAAGGCGTCACTGATGTGTAAAAGTGGGAGGTCATACGTTAATGTTTTCATTCCTGTGATGTCAGAAATTCCTGCCATTTTTGCAGCTTAGTTTCAGTAATCTTTTTGTTGACTTTAATATATGTTTACATATTGTACATACTGAATATAATCTTTATGTATGCTTGCGTCCAACTGATATATATATTATATATTATAAGTATGACACTGAATCCCAACTGACATTTGTTTGATTCTGTTATTCTGTCTGTACTTTAAGTTGACAAAGAATGCCACTTCACTTATGCAGATTTAATACTGCATACAAATTAGCTAGGTAATTAAAAAAATCATAGGAAGCTGAAGAATTAAATACTATGGGTGAGTTAGTGAGTTTATTTTTTCCTTTTAACCAGGCATTTACCTAATTCATTCAAACATGTTATGTTGGAATCGTTAGCCTGACACTAATCATACCTGAACAATAACATTTATGGTTTTGTATAACTTTTACATTATATGTTAGTGAACCCTATGCTAATATCAGCTTTTTTTGTTTCCATGTCTCAACCATGGGTTCACAGGGACACCCGAGACAGACAGGCCGATCTCTGGTTCGATCAGATGTCCAGCCTCATTCCACCTAACGATTATCAACCAGAAGGTGATAAGAATCTGCGATGATCATCACCTGAACATTTGCATACCATGAGCAATAAGATATTGGCAGACCCTATTCCTCTCAGTTCAGAAATGTCACCACATATCAAAAATAAATGGATGCTGCAAGCACAACTTGACACAAACAATATAAGATGGACTTCTTTAATACTTTTTAAATGATTTAAATGTGTGCTTAACTGCCTGGTCGACTGCTTCCTGTGTTGCTTATGTGGAAAAAAACTCATTAAAATCATATTCGAAATCACAAATTACAAGGCATGTTGTTGCATTATTGTATTCCAGAACAACAGTAATTATAATAATGCATTATTTTTTTCTCCATTTGTTATTATGTTTATTGTTATTAATAAATGTAAAAGTGAGACCCAAATGTAAAAGGAATAACCCAATGTATTGGTAATATTTAACCCAGCAAGAGAGCAGGTTTCACCCACTGGCTGGGTCACATGAACAACCCAGAATTCTTGGTTAAATAGTAAAACCCAGCACTTGGGTCAAACCAATCCAGCGTGTGTTGGTTTGGGGTGGTTGGGTTAAGGTCTTTAACCCAGCAGTTTTTAGAGTGTGACTTTCAATGCCCCTTATCCTCTCTAAATTCTGACTGACAGTGTACTACAACTGTAAAGCTCTCTCTGAAACTTGAGCACTTGTCCTGTTGAGCACATAAGATTCTCTTTATATTTTGTCTGCTTGCATCCTATTAGTAAAACAGAAATAACATGATGTTTTGTGGAGACCAGTGTTATTTGTCACAAAATTACCTGCACAATAAGTGCTCGTAATTTTAAGAGGGCTGCTGTTGTTATGAAGACCTGGTTACTGTCTCAGCAAACCTGAAACAAGGTCAATGATATGTCCTGAAATGCTACCTCAGGGCTGGGCTTGAATTTTAATCAGTGTTTCAATGTGTTCTTTTATCCTGAAACCTAACTTACAATATCAAAGAGCTTCAATCACTTACATCACTTGTCTAAGGTAATAAAGTCCCTGAAAACAAGTACAGGTTGTTAGGACCTTAGTTTGAGGCTTGAGGGTGTGACACCGTTTTATAAAAAGGAATATGCATACTGATGTAATGGACACCATTACAACAGCTTTCCTGTTCAGTGGATAGAGCTTGGCATTAATGACACCAAGGTCATGGGTTAAATGCCAGGTATTGCACATACTCAGAAACAATGTATAGTATAATGCAATGTAAATCGCTTCGGATAAAAGCGTCTGCCAAGTGCTGAAATGTAAATATAACAACACAAATGCTATTAATCCCACAGAAGGTTGGTGGAGAACAGCATGCCTGTTAAAAAGATGAAAGTTTTTGGTTTTGTTGGAGTGATCTTGTAAGTATTAGACTGAATAATACTCAGAACAGTCCAAATCTAAAAAGACTCTTTTTTTATGTTGTAAATGTTTTTATGTTGTATCATATCATTCATTATCATTTAGTTTTGTCCAATTTTGTCTTAGTCCCAGCAAATAACATTATTTTAATCAATTTGAATTAATTCTTGAGGTGATCACATGTGTGCAAGAACACTTGCACCCCTCTATTACTTCAGGACAGGAAGAATGCCTGTTAAATTCCCGAAATAAAAATGTCACACCATGTCCTTCTTGCAAGAGGAAAATACAGCTCAAATATTTTAATGTCTTTGGAGGGTCATGAGAAAAGGGTGATTTGGAGACCAAAGTCTAGACTGTACTTCTCCTTCATCCAGGTCTTTTTCTCATTAATAAAATGTCATGGAAAGTAGAGCTTTCCATTTGACATGCAATTTTGTTCATCTTTCAGTGCCCCCATCACTTTTTTGCATTTGAAATGAAGAAATGGCATTGGCTGGCCTCTATAATTGTAGCAAGCGCAGGGGGCAGACAGCTGTTTTTTGCTCCTGGAACAACAGCACAGTAACATAAAAATACCCACTATTCAGTGAGCTTAGCTTGAGTTCTTTACAGGTCAAACAAGTCTATAACTCCCCTCAATTTAGCATTAGAGCTTGCATCTGTCCCAATGCAAAGATGGGAAGTAGTTACAATGATCTGATAACAGAGCCACAGAATACAAATGAGGAGTCTCTAACAATTCCACGACAGATATAGAGCAAGTCTTGTTGGCTCATGTCACATTTTAGTGACCAAGCAGTACAATTATGTACATGCAGTACAGAAAAGTTTTCGGGTGGTTAGGTAGGATCAACATGGAATGTTCCCCTAGCATTAGTTGTTTTTGGGAGCCAAATTATAACATTTTAGGAACTTTTAGGTTGTTTAAACAACAAAAACAAACTTTCCCAGAACATTCTGGGAACCAACTATTTTTTAAATAATTCCTTTTGAAGAGAATGTCCATGTGAACATGTTCGGAATCTTTTACACTGGCTGTTAAAGAGCCATTGATCTGTTGTCCAGCCACTTAACTGCTTTAATCTGGTAGCAATTAACCAAGATCAATATCCCTGTCATGCTGAAAATCAATTATGCAACATTTGTTTCCTTTACTTTTCTCATGGTTCAGTCATGATATATTCTGTAAATTATTAAGGCATTTAACTTTAATCTACAAACTGACAAATCTAAATTGTAGAGCAAATCTGAGAGACAATACCACAGTAGTGTATATTCTGCTCAGTGTAATTTGTGAGATAGGATGAATGACCTAAACACATTCTACGAAAAACAGTTTAATCAACTGCCACCTCTGAAATTGAAAGCACAGGTCTCATCTACCCTGGTCCCTGTAAAACCTTATGTTTTAGTGGCTTTCCTATTTTGTTGCTTTTCATACTGGCTGCAGATAAAAGCAGATAGGCTGCACATATTTTGTAAGGCATAAACATGACTTGATTCTCTGAACCTGATCAGTGCACAGTATGTGGATGGTAAATGATACCCTTAAAGATGTAATGTTTTTATGAAGGAATTTACACTTAGCTGTTTGGATTGATCGATATGCTCTTATAGTCTAAGTCTTATCCAATCTAAGAGATACACGCAGAGGGGGAAAAGATATTTATTTTGGGTCTAATTGTATTTTGCTCAGTACTCTTTTTCTGAGGGATGTCAAAGATGCAAAAATGTGTTGTCAACGTAACACTTTTACAGATGTCGAGCAGCTAATTTTGATTTATCTTTACCAATGTTTGTCTCTTTCTCCTAAAAACCATTGTACACATGCGTTTGTGGTATATGCTATAAATTCACCCCATGGACACGCATGAATGGTATTTGTTGTCATGGTTACCAGAACAAGAGCATATTTCTGACATACGATCATTTAACACTGCATTGTGACTTTTTCTAAGGTAGTTTTGCAATTTGCAGTGTTATATTTATATTTTTTAATCAGTTGTTTCATCATTTATTTTTATTATTATTATTATTTTAAGAAGGTCTTGAGAAGGTGATGTTCCAGCTGGATTAGAGTACAGTTAAATTTGGTCCCAGTTACTATGACTACAATTATATGATTGCTTCTCTGTAACCCTTTGAGGATTCTTATATTGATTTGAATGTGGTGGAAATCTTCCAGTCCCTTTTTTAATCTATGGTCATCAAAGTTCATGGTTAGAAACAGCATTTCTCTCCAGGATTATGCAATTTTAAACTATGGGAAAGATTCACTACACTGATAATATTTTAACTGACAGAAAGACAAATGTCTTTTAAAGTTGCTTTTTGGACCTCTGGGAAATTAGGTCCCATGTGTTTTTACCATGGTCTTAAGCACACTATATTTGATTAGATTTAAAAACAAATAATTAACATTTTTTCCTTTTCAGGAGGGCTGCTTCTCTGTGTCATGTGTGAGGGAGCATTTAAAGTCTTTCCTGTACTGTCTCACCATCAAAGGGACATTCTATCAGATCCACAACCCCTGCTGTGTTACCTTAGTTTTCAGATTAAAACCAGCAGGAGACTGCTACTGTCTCACTAATGCCAGCAAGTTGGTTATCTGTACCATGTTTTTTATGAACTGGATGTAGTCTCTTCTGGGGTTTTTTGCACCAGTGATCCTGTAAGTGAGATATGACATTTTTGCACCTTACAAAACTGATGTCTTGCTGTTCAGTGCATTTAGAATGTCGAAGCTATTAGTACATCTCTGTAAGTGAGTTCTGGGCTTGATTAATGCAGTTGTTTTTGCTGATGCTGTTGGTACTGATGCTGTAGGGTAACAGTTGGAAAAGAGTAGGAATGCAATACCTATGAAACTCTGCAGGGAACTGGCAAAACTAGGTATTATTTCTATCCACAATCCCTTCAATTTTATATTTGATTGTAAAATGTTGCCATTTGAAATTGAATTGACATTTTAATAAAACAAGTTAAGGTTACATTGTCATGGGTTATAACATCAAAATGTCACATGCTTAATATAACTCAAATCAAACTGCCTTTTAATTTCAAATTACTAAATGGATTTTTACATTTTCCAAATAAAATGTGAATGGTACTAGTTTGTGCAAAGGTCCTTACTGTGCTGCAGTGTTTTAGGTTGCTGTCAGGACATTGTGATTGCTAGGGTTTTTAAGGTGATTGCTAGGGCATTTTAGACGTTTTTTCCTGCTAGGGGATTTTAGATGGTTGCTAAGCCAAGTCACAACAGCTCATTCTCAAGGCTCTATAATATTCAGGTCCTTAGATATACCTTATACAAGTTGCAAGATATACAAGTCCCTACGTAAAAGTTAATGTGGTCATTTTATCATCCACCTGGCGTAAGTCTAAAAAGTACACC
Organism: Botia kubotai; assembly: GCA_036877585.1. Taxonomy (NCBI): domain Eukaryota; kingdom Metazoa; phylum Chordata; class Actinopteri; order Cypriniformes; family Botiidae; genus Botia; species Botia kubotai. The sequence continues at coordinate 3,537 of JAZGTI010004188.1, read as the reverse complement.
TCTTTATAATAAACTATAAGATTTGAGGTATCATTCATATCTGCAAAATGTATGCATGATGGGTTATTTAGGAATGTTTTAGAAGATTGTTTAAATCTCTTTCTACATACATGAATAATATCGATGATTGGCACAGCATGTACCACTACTAATGATCGGGTTTGTATCAATTTCCACACCTCATTGATTGTTGGGAAATTTTTAGAATCACCATGCTGAGAGTTTCCTCAAGCTTTGCATTGTGTACTTTAATGATTTGTTTGCATACCCCAAACGTGTCTCTTTGGGCTCAAAGGGAGATTGCCTCTGAGACAGACACTGGGCTTTCCAAGTAGGTTGTCCCACCTCACAGATCTCCCCATCTCAAACTGACATGTAAAGTTAGCCTGGAACTGAAAGGCAGAGTTTTTGTAATTCCGTCAGGTCCATGTAAATAATTACTGTTAAGTCAGAATCATTTAAATATAATTCAACCTTTGCCACAGTGAGTTTGAGAAAAATAGAAAGTACCTCCACTAAGCCTGCCTTGTTTAACTCCTGCAATACAATGTGCCTATATCATTCATTCATAAAAATAAATTAATTCAGAAGTTGAAATAGCTTCAGTTATGCCAACAAAATTAGTGATTCTCAATTTTATAAATGGACAGGACACAAAAATATAGTAAAAATAGTTTTGATTTAGTTAAAATATGATAATAACAAACTCAGATTTCAAAAACTCATCTTGATTTATTTGTGTTTTTTTTTAAACCTGCAAAATATAGCACGGGTGAAGAAAGAAATCATGGAAAGAAAAACACAGCCGTGTGGTAAAAAAGATGTATTAATTAAATGAATAATGAGAAAGAAGGCTCCAAATGGCAGGTGTTAGCCAAGAGTCTGCAATTCTGGAGGCTATCCAATCATTGAAATCGGACTTTGCTGTGCGATTTTATGGCTTGCTACAGGCGATTAACGGAGTGCAGTGCGATCTTAAAGCTATCACAACACGGGTAACAGAAGCCGAGAATCGAATAAGCACCCAAGAAGATAACGTCACGGAGTTGCAAACGCAAAACGCAAAATTGAAAACTGCCATAGAATCCCTCTCATCAAAAGTCGATGATCTGGAAAATCGCAGTCGTCGGTCCAATCTATGATTAAGGGGACTTCCAGAAAAAATTTAAGGGAAGGATATGTGTGTCATTTTAGAGAGATATGTGCGTCTTTTTAGAAAAATTTCCTGGCCCTCTTGTAATTGAGAGAGCTCACCGAATCGTACTCTGAAAGCAGCTCGAGCAGTAGGCACCGTGATGTTAGACAAAAGAAAGCTTATGTTCTTTTCTGACGTGTCAGCTGAACTGCACAAGAAACGGAAAAGATTTAATGCGGTGAAGAAGGATCTTCGCGATCTCAACTTCCCTGAATTGCGTTATGGCATCTTGCACCCAGCTACTTTGTGCGTGACATACAAGGGAAAGCGCCACTTGTTCGACAATCCTTCAGATGCTCAGAGGTTTTTGCAAGATCTGAAAGACAATGTTTAGCAGGAGGACTTAAAGGAAGATGTTTCTCTTCGGGGTCAGTTGCATGAACGTAAGCAAACTTTATTTTATTACTGATGCTAAAATAATATATATATATATTTTTCGTGATGTTGGGTTGACATCTCTGACTGTTGTAGTTCCTTAATCAGGCTCTTTTGAGAAGACCTTGGAAAGTGTTTAACTAGGGAGGGGAGGGGGAGTGATGGTATTTCATTTGGGGAAATATGCTTGTTGGTCAGTTGTTCTGTCTGGCTGTGTTTTGCTTTTACTAAGGTTTTTTTTTTCTTCTTCTTTCTTTTTTCTTCATTCACAACAATAGTCTGTATACTTACTTTTGTATTTTTGTCAAGAATGGGAATATGCTGTATACACAATAATGGCTCCCCTATTTGATATTCAATTTACATCCTGGAATGTAAGAGGTCTCAACAATATTGTAAAGTTAAAACAAGTGATGAATAGAATTCGGCAAATGAAAGCTAAAATAGTGTTCCTTCAGGAAACCCACTAAGCTTCAGGGGATGTGACTATGGTGAGGAAGAGATGGCCAGGGCAAGTGTTTCCTGCCTCCTTTAATTCACAATCTAGGGGGGTTATTACACTTATACATAAATCCATACCTTTACAAATAATTAACACTATCAAGGACAGACTAGGGAGGTACATAATTATCCAAACCGAGATATTTTCTGTTAGATTGAATTTAGTAAATGTTTACGGACCCAAATGTGGATAATCCTATTTTTTACAGAAATCTATTTTTACTATTAGCTGGACTGCCAGGATATTTTGTTATAGGAGGCGATTTCAAGTGTGCTTTATATCCAGAATTAGATAGATCAACTAAATCAGACCTCTCTCATGTACAGACCAGAACAGAGTTAAAACAGTATATGCAAGATTTCAATTGAATAGATATTTGGAGGAACAGACACCCGGATAGTTTGACTTATTCATGCTACTCTAGTACTCATAAAACATTTTCTCGTATCGATTACTTTCTTTTATCTACTGATCTCAAGTTAAGAACTGCTGGTATGATAGCATATTAATCTCAGATCATGCGGCAGTTTCATTTACATTAAACTTTCCAAATTTTTTGTGCAGATCCCCAAGATGGCGACTACATATAACCTGGTTGAGAGATCCCGAATTTTTGGAGTTTATTGATAAACAGATAGATTATTATTTTGAAATTAACACAAATCAAACATCTGCCTCAGTCCGGTGGGAAGCATTTAAAGCTTTTATAAGAGGACGAATGATTAGTTACACAAATTATAAATATAAGCATTGTCAAGTAGAAATGGTAGACCTTGAAAACAAAATAAAGAAAATTGAATCTAAAGTATACCAAAAAATTACACCTGATCTTCTTTTGGATCTGCACAAATTGAAAATGAAATATAACGAGCTTTCATTAGAACGCGCAAAGAAAAGTTTGCTGAGACTTAAACAGACTTATTATGAAGGGGGGAGAGAGCGGGTAAGTTACTGGCTTGGCGATTAAGCAGTTACAAACTGAAAGAGCCATAAATTCTATTTAGATAAAGGAGAGTGAGGTAACATTTGATCAAACTGAGATAAATGAGGTCTTTAGGAACTACTATCAGGCTCTTTACAGCTCTGAATATTCGGAGAGTGCCGCAGTGAGAGAAAAAGCTTTCCTAGATGCTTTGGACTTTAGGTCCACAGGTTTGGGTTTCATGGTATCCCTTGAAGAGGACCTAAAGTCTGAGGAGCTGTCTGAGGCCATTACTAGTATGAAAGGAGGGAAGACCCCAGGGCCTGATGGCATACCAATAGAGTTATATAAAATTTTCCATCATATTTTCATATTTTCATACAAAATTTTCATTATATGCAGATGATATAATAATATTCTTTTCCAATCTAGAACAATCTATCCCAGTATTGCTAAATTTGATTGAAACATTTGGAGAATTCTCAGGGTATAAAATTAATAATTCTAAATCTGTGTTGTTGTTCCTCCATAAAGCTGAAAGGC
>JAZGTI010004187.1:0-28843 GCA_036877585.1 Botia kubotai | reverse complement strand
CTCATACAAACCTGTAAAATGAATGTTCTGGGATGAATACAAGAGATGCTATCTACCAGATATTCAACAAATACGTCTGATCTGATAAATAACATTCTTTGGTTTATCAGCTCTGCTTTTTTTGTTTCACTTTCACATACAATACGTCTCTTACAGGTAGCGTAAAGTCTTTGCCCTGAGCAGCTGCTACATCACGGCACACTTCTGTTATCTTGCGGAGAATGGCTGCCGTAGTGATTTCTTGATGATTGAGGGAGGCGTCATCAGGTACGATTTTAAATGCTGCAGCCGGAGGGGGTTGAAAGACAACCCCCCAGAGCAGAAGTACAGCCCCAGCGACCACAGAAACCATAACCGTTCACAATGTCTGTGGGGGAATTATGGAAATGAGGGGTGAATATCTCTAAATCATTTAGAATCAAACTTTCTACAAAATTAAAGAATCAAACTATTACAAACGTTGTGAATTACATGTACTAATCTGGGCATTTTGTGACCATTACATTTTTCAAAAAATATATTTAATATTGTATAATATATCTAATATATGAAAAATAGTATTAAATATTATTTATTATATATATATATTATACTATTAAAATATATTTAATATAATAATGACTAAAAACAATGTCTCAAATCTGCAGATCAAATCCATCAGTTGAATCACCCAAGTGCTTGTTTTTTGCCATTTGCAATTTAAAATGTGCAGTACAAGAAACACTGAACCCCAAAATAAAGGCGTAAGCAAGGTGGATTTGAGCAGGATGTGATCCTTCAGAAGTCAAATGAAGGAAATCAAGCAACTGTATGCAGTATTGTATATACTGTATACACTGTATACGGTACTGTACAACTGTATACTGTATACACAAACCCTGTTCTAGCACACATCTGCTTGCTTGCTTTTTGTCAATTTCTAGTGAGGTCTAGTTTGTTTGATTAAAGTTACTAAACTACACTAGTCAGAATAGGAAATTTTTATGTTTACTGTCTTTACTAAAGAGAAATAACTGACTAACATTAAAACTAACGCAGTAAAGCTGATTCACGCTTCCATTTTTTATTTTGTTTGAAAATGTTAGAATTTAATTTTGCAGTTTTCCCCATTTAAATGTCCCCTGTGCCAAGTCAATAGAAAATATAAGTATGAAATATGATTACCTTTGAGGAGATTTTGTAGTGTAGCAAATTTGCAGTCTCCGTCTGTATATTTATACTCTGTACTTGTGATAAATATCAACAGAACATGTAAATCTCGATCTGGCAGGTGCGTAAGAATGAGTGATAACAATCAAGGTATTAAGTTGGTTTCAGTTTTAAAGTTTTTTTTATTTAAAAATTCACCCTTCTCCTTTTAGTCTCATTTTAACAAAATGACAGATTGTCTATGTTCTACAAAACCCTAGTGCAAAACAGTAGCAGGACAAAAGTAAAAGTACCATTCCCAATAAAGCTTGCAAAATGACCTGCCTTATGCATACAGACACAATTAGAGCTGGAATGCAGATTAACTTAGATAAATGGCAACAGTTTTGACAGTCTGTTAGTTCTGAATAGTAAAGCACATTCCCCAACCTAAATGATGTAAAAAAATCAATCTAGATCAGAGGTGCTCAGACCTGTTTCTGGAGATCTACATTCTTCAGAGTTTGGTCCAGCCACAATCTAATTGCCTGTAATTATTTTTTCCCCTGGGACTGTTCAGATGAGTTCTGTTAGGGTTGGATCATTTAAAATCATCCCAGATGTAGATAATCGGGTGTTTTACAACCTTAAAACGCATGTGTTTTGCAGACACCTGACTAATCCCCAACACTCCGATGTTCAACCTCATACCACGCGTGTAAACATCTTCTGTTCATCCTGTCCCTGGCATCAGTACCACTCCCGCTTGTAACTGTAGCTTTGTAGGCTTGTTGGTTCCTAGGGCATGTTTCATGCTTTCTGTCTTTTTGTAAGTCGCTTTAGATAAAAGCACCTGCTAAATGAATAAATGTAAATGTAGTCTTTTAAATATGTGCAGAAATGTTAGAAATGGCAGAATTGCATTTTTAAGATGTAAATTTTTAATGAGTCAAAGTTAGACAACGAGCAAATGAAATCATTACGTAGGAAGGACAGCATATGTAGCGATTTATTAATTTGATTACTAATAGTGCGGTTCTTAATATACCATAAATAGTCATAATCTAGAGGTGAGGAGTGTAAAAGCTAAAAGTATTTGTAAACGTGGCCCAGCAATATCATATGATATCTGATATCTGATCTGTGTTGTTTTACACTTGCATTTACAAGCATGGCAGCATTTATAATAATTACACAATTGTCGTTCCCTTATCTTTTCTACACTAAGTACAGAAATACCAAAGAGAAAGTAACATTCTGAGCTTCACTCATTAGTTTCACATAAGCTTAATAATACACATACGTAACTACAAATAAGTTGCATAAGTACATTTACATATGCATTACACCAGATGACGATGGGCCCTCTTGTTTAGTCTGGATTCTCCCAAACAAGAGGAAGTTTCCTTCCTCATTTAAATGTCTTTATCTTTGCTGCGGTTGACTTGAGCTTCCTCACAGGGGTTTTGACAGTATTTACTGTAAAGCTGCTTTGAAACTATATGTATTGTAAAATACACAAAACTGTACAGATTAAACTAACCTGAACTCTTGTGTGCCGTCTTAAAAATTGGGGAAAGGAATGAAGACTGGGCTCATTCTACAGAAATGTAGACACAACAGCACGCATGAAAACCAGTTACAAACACGCGTCTTTTATGGTAAACCCTACTGGATGCTAAACCCCCATCTAGACCATGATCGTCGATACAGACAAAACCAGACCACAACTATGTTTTGTAGGGCTGACAACCAGCTTCAAACTATTTAGACCTAGACGTAATCTGGTTTATGCTATCAAAACGACTCCTTGACAAAGGTCGTTGAAGAGACAAATTTCTAAAGCTTCAGCAGCACAATTATTGCGATATATGTACACGAATCGGGACCCATGTAAAGCAATGTGGAATTAAGTTCTTTGCACATAAGCAACGTTTTGATCATAGCATAGAAAACATTGTGTGTGATTTGAACCTACATCACGGTTACTAGTTGAGTTTAAACCACAAAGCCGCTAGTATTATCAATAATTTGAATTTGTTTGAATTATAATTTGTATTGGCCTATGCAACCCATTATATGCCATCAGTCTGAGGGCAACAACATATCAGATTAGAAAGTATGTATGAGCAGTTTCAGTTTATACAAGCAGAATTTTAAGACCAGTCCAAGTGAGGTTTGAACACAGACTACTAGCCCTGATATTTACTTTATGTGCCTCGTAAAGATACATCAAGTCAACACAAGGGAGATGTTAACATCAAAGAAATCCACTTTCCTGTATAAAAAACTTTTTTACAAACATATTATTGTAGAAGATACAGTTTAAGATAATGTGGAGAGTCATGGTCTTATGCCTTAGTCACAAATACAATTTTTTTTGGACTTGTATTTATTTATTGATCTTGATTCCCAAAATAAGTCAATACACAGGTACATACAGATAGAGGTAATCGTTAATGATGGAATTTTACATGACGGGATACTGCAGATTTTACAAGCTAAAATGATTCGAAAATGAAAGCCAATTCATGAACAGCAAATCAAGAGGATGTGACTGTTAGTAAACTTGGGCGCACAGGAAACAATTATGAGGGTGTCTTATCAGGCCCCATTTATTTATGGGTATTCATTATCTCCTCCAGTTTAGCCTGGTTGGACCCAGAGAAGTCATCCACCTACCGCACAAAACAGGCAATTAAATCATCCAGATAACAAGTGGAAGGAAATCAAACGTGTATTGACAGAAACTTAACATGTTAAAAACACAACTAGAGGTTTATGCAGCACTGAGGAAACAGGACAAACCTTCTTTCCGTTCTTATAGAAGTGGAATGTTGGCATACACTTGATCTCGCACGACTGGGCGACATCCTGCGGAGGAGAAATATAGAACACGTCACTTCAGTATTGCTGAAGAATTATTACTGCTCGCTGCCCCACTGTTCCAAACTGATACTTGTTTTCAGCTTACACTGGTTTATGAGCTGTATGAAAACAATATGAAATTATAGAATTGTAGAAATTCTCGTAGACCATTGTAGAAGTCGTGGACCATAAGAATATGAGAAAACTATGAGAAAACAACGCACAAGAAACACGCAAAGGAAAATATTCCAGGTACATTTGGAATGGAACAGCAGCATTTCATACGCTGTACTTTACTGCCCTCTAATGGAGGTCAAAAAATTCATTCCCCAAAATATGCCAAAACACAGACTTGTTTCTAATCTAATCAATACAAATTTATCACACCTTATAAATTAGCATCATAAATAAATGAATTAAAAATATATATTATAATACAAAATATTTGGCTTTATACAACGGTTCTCATAAAGGTTGGTGGCATTTGCAAGATGCTTTGGGCTTAAAGTGATGTACAACACTAATCTATGAGTGCTGGAGTAAAATGTGTTTCAGGGGGTCAAGATTACCGTCATCTCGAGTGACCACGTGGGATTGGGATGGTCTGATTTTTGTGATCATATTTCATCACTGCAATGCTAAGACACTCCTCTTACTTTGCCGCAGTGATTATGTATTACAAGTGTGGGCGGCCCGATCCATGTTGACTAAAACATACAATGGTGATGGATGATGTTTGTGACTGAACCTTATAGCTAGATGTTTCTCCACAAGGCCAGAGTACATCTGCAGAAACTGTGTTTAGCTCAAGACTGAACTCACACAAAAAAACACTAGTAGAAAAACATTTTTTTTAAAGCATTATTTCTAATAATAATTATTATATTATTATACTATAATAATTATTTCTGGGTTTGAAGGGCAACTGAGATACAGGAAGTTGTGAGTTTGCTGTACGGCAGAAACAGTAAACTCACCTGTGCATCATCTACGTCTACTTTTAGGAAGACCACGTTAGCATTGGCAGGGTTTTCAGACAGACCCTAGCAGAGAAGAACAACAATGAGGAAATGAAGCACCAGATTCAATTACGATGAACCACTGAACACCATGATTCAGACATTCTGACGCTAAAATGGCAGCTCTCGTAACAGTGCCATTAAATAACACTCCAATGCAAAATAACAACATTTCCACCGCCAACACAACTACATAGAATTTTAACTATGACTAAGTGAATGACTACTTACCTTGAAGAAAGGGGCAATGCTCTGACAAGGCCCACACCATGTGGCTGTGAAGTCAACCACTACAAGCTTCTCGCCTGCTTCTGCCAGAGCTTTGTCAAAGCCTTCCTGCAAATACACGTCAGGAGATGGACATCACTTTCCGTTATCATTCTTAATATAAATAAGAGACACCAATTTAATTGAAAGCAACACAGTTAAAATATACAACAATGCAGTATAAGGACGAATAGGTGAAGCTGGAACTCACCCGAAAACATCAATATTTTTAAAGGGAAAATTATTTATATATTTTTGTTTGTGTTTAAAGGACACAGCCCATGTTTAATTTTGCAATTACATTATTTACAGCGTCGCATAATTGGGAGTCTGACGCGTTCACCCCGTTCAATGCAAACAAATGCACGGTAAGCCACGCGTTGACGCCTGAAAACGACGCGTAAAGCTCTGCCTCCATCGCTGCAGTCATACGATGATCATACGCGCAGTGCAGAGAATTGCGAAGCGTTCAAGCCACGTCCACGTGACGCGATGGCGCGCTTTATGTCTCATCAGGCCTCGACCATCGAGGTCAAACACATGACAGATGATATTTCTGTAGTCTGAACTTTATAAATGAAAACACATCCTTTTTAACCTTTAGGTTGAGACCACGTTGTGGTTTTACGGGCCGCAAATTACGTAACGTGAAGCGGTTCAACTACGCGAGCTGCAGCTGAATCACCATGTGTCGAGATTGTACAACAAAACCGCTGTGATTCTAATCGTGTTATGTCAAAGATAGAGTTTAATGTGTTGTTTATTTTTATTTAGTTATTTATTGGGGGGTTTGACGTTGTTTGCCACATGATAGCCGGTAAACATTTGCATATGTTAACCGGTTAGCGGACAGGCTATGTCACTAACTTAACTTCACCAAAGCATCACGCAATCTCAAACCGAACTGGCGTATTATATAATTTCTCGAGTTGCTACTGCATCGCTAAACCTCGCACACACCTGTTAATCTTTTTTTACTAACTTGATCACAAAAGGCTTACCGGGAAGCTACAGGCTTCCGTGCAGTTAGTCAGCAAAACGTGTCCGCCGTTAGCGCACGTATGTGGCTCGTTCGGTCCCAAATAAAGTTATAAACGAGAAAATGGCGCATTAAAGCGACGCTCTTACCTGATCTTCAATAACGATGATCATTCTTTCGCTTTAAGGTTGCTTCGGGTTCAGAGATCAAACCTTCCTCGCAAGCTCTCGCCCAAAAACAGACCTCCTCCTGCTGCTCTCTGAATCGAGCGGATAGTTCAGAGCGGCGCTTCATACAAAGTCCAGCCCATTCAAAGCACCGGAGAACAATACTCGACGTGCTTGCTACACTACGTTGCAGCTTTTGCCTGTCGACTATTTAATAAACGCACGTGGTCGAAATATAAATAATATTTTAGAAAAAAGAAGGATGAGAACTGTTTTTTTAATTGACATTAAAATGATCCATATTTTATGTAATAAAGTGTATTACATGCCCTCCTCGTTAACTTACTAGGACTAAACATATAGCGCAGGTTAGGGTTAGTGAGGTTATAGTTACGCATAGATAAAGCATTTCAGTTATTGTTTTGTGATTGGAGTTTTATAAGTGCTATCGAGGTGTACATGGGAGGAGTGGTGACTAAAGCGCTGCTTGTTTATTTTTCTATTTATTGATGTAAACATGTCTTTGTTTATGCTAACTATGCAGCAAATAAATAACTATACTCCAAGCATGACACCTGGCACCTGGCTTTAAATGGCACCTGGCTATTTTTGACCATTGTAAATTTGATCTGAAATGATTTGATAGTTTGTGGTCATTACACTGAAGATTTTTGGTTTATCTCTAGATTTAAAAAAAAACACTGAAAACATGACTATTTAACCACCTAGCACAATCACAATCAAAATGTTAAAAATTGCTATTTATTTAAATGAGAATTTATTTTTGTGGTAACAATTTTAATGGTCAGCAAAAATGTATAATATTGAAATAATAGTCAACAGGGTTCAAAACACCATTACGTGACACAAAATAGACCTAGTTTTCAATGTACGTCCACACAAAGTGCGCACATATGTTTGGCTAATTCTCTGGTCTAATGAAATATGCTGTTGCTTTTTCATGTTCCTTTGACAGCCGTTCAGTTCACTCAGCCTGTTCTGTGATGTCTCATTCCATCCCATTCAATCATATGTTAATTATTTTCTTTGAGCACTAATGTATAATGCATGAGATCGGTAATGAGTGTGTTATAATTGGATCTGTGATAATTAGCCCTTGCTCTTTGAAGTCCCTGTGTTTGTGTTGCCAGAGATACGAAAAACCGCCACTCTCGCCTCCTTTATCCAGGCCAGTAGCTATTTAGAGATTCCAGGTGTTTGTGTCTCCGTCATTCGCAAAGAAGACCTGCAGTTCACGTCCGCTAGAAGGTCACATGATTTCCACTGAACAGTTCCACTGAAGCGCATTATAGTTTAATAAGATGGTCATAGGATTTTTTTTCCTGGTCAGAGCATTGTAAAACACCAAATTTATGTTTTTAAACATTTAGATGTTTTCCATTTAACAGTGGTGGGAATTCCCAAGAGCAAAATGGTGACGCATCTGATTGGTTCATCTGATTACATATTAATTATACCCGACATTCATTTTTGTCATTTTTATATATAGTTTTAGTAAGGTCTCATTTACTAATCGTCTAACGTACTTCTAGTGGCCGTAGAAACATAGACTGTGCAGCTCATGAGCCATATATGGTAAGAGTCTTTATAAAGGTGTATTTGTGTTGTATAGAATAACTCGGATTCACCAACATTAGAATGAGGGTAGAGAACGTGCTTGCAATGCAGAAATCAACCAAAATATAAAGAGATTTGAAATTCGCCATGTTTATTTTAAAAATGATACCTAAAATATTTTTAAATTGCATTAAAATGATCATCTGAGTTTTATAATTTGCCTAGATTAAAATGTTTGAAAATTCACTGGAACGTTTCCAGTAATATAGACAAACAACAGTGTGAAAATGCTGCTATCTTGTGGTGTAATTTCTTATTGACAGCACAGTATTGATTACTCGGGTTTCTCAGTGGACATGGAGGCATTCCCGCCCCTTCTTTCTGATTTGTTTGTTAAACGTGATTTACACCATTTAAATTGTCCTCATGAGCATCTTCATGAAACTGCTGAATCATGTTATTCTTTACTATCTGTAATATCATGTCGTTTAACTGGAGACATTGGTCTTACAGGAATATTCTACCCAAAAATGAAAATTGGCCATAAAGTTACATACAAAGCATCCTTGAAGTATTGTTTCACTTCAGAAGACATTTATTAACCCCTTAAAGTCATATTAATTACTTTAATGATTTAATGGATGCACTTTTTGGAGCTTCAAAATCACGGTCTCTGTTCACTGCCTTTATAAAGCTGAGAGGAGCCCGGATATTATTTAACTTAACTCTGATTCTGTTCAGCTGAATAAAGGCACACACCCCTAGGATGCCTTGAGGATGAGTAACGTATGGGCAAAATATCAGTTTTGGGTTGGTTTATTCCTTTAACATACTACGTTACCTCACCTCACTTTGACTCACAGTACAGATATAATCAACTGATTTAAGTTAGGCTAGTTATAATGTATATATATGATAAATATGTAGTTTTAAAGTGGTAATCAGGGAGGCGTTCCCTTTTCATTTATCAGGAGTGAAGCAGCTGTGGCTGCAGTCTCTGACCTGTTTACAGTAGATCAGATCAAACGGAATATGGAAACAACAGCATGTTCCATTATTTAGTTGATCAGTAAAATCTGCAGTTCTTTGAATAAAATATCGCATTTATCAAGTCTCAGAATTACGTAGACACAAATTAATGCACAAGATGCATCTCCAAGATGCTTGGAACCACCAACTTAAAAAAAATGCATACAAGGATATCAGGAACAAAAGCTGTTTAGCTGTAGTTAAAAATGAATAGTTACACAAAATAGATTTATGCCATAGATCCACTCCAACACAGTGCATTTAATGTATTTACTGCTTATTAAACGTATTTATCATTTAACATTATTACAAAATGTTAGACATGCTTTTTTGCACTGTTCTGAGGAACTTTTAAACAATTACAAAATAAAAGCACAAAAAATGCTAAGACAAATGGTAAGAAAAGGTATGTCAATAGCCAGCATTTAAACTGTAATTACTCATAAATAAGACTGCTTTGCATTTTTTCAATAACACAGAACTTCTCCTGCTATTACAACAATAAGATTACTTAAATGAATTAGGTAAAGTCTTTTAGGTAAAAGCAGTAAACAGCACAAATATCTGATCAAACATGTTTGTTTTAGTGCATGAAAATAAATACATACATTCATGGAGGTTATTATGAAATTACTTACATTATTTCTCAGTTATAAAGTTATTAGCTCTCTCATGTAATTGGCTTTCGCAGACAAATTTATTTCCTGGATCTATTATTCATTTACTTTCTTATGATAAAATGTCCCAAAACTAAAATATAATACCAAGTTAATAGCAGGATGAACATAAATACAAAACATGATGGTTACAGTGAAATGCACAGAAGGATTGTCACTAAGCTTTGGATGTTTACATATGTTTTGTGAGGTATGTATGTGCTGCGTTGGTTATGGTACATGTGGTTGCATAAGGTGGATTAGGGTTTGATTGTGGTCTTGCCTGGGTCCCTCCAGCCACCAAAAGCTTTCTCCAGGTAGAGGGCAGTAGCCAAAGAAAGATGGTCCTGTAATTTTCCTGCCACAATTTGGACACCCAAGGGCAACCCCTCTGAACTCAGGCCTAATGGACACTGGGTCACTGGTAGACCCAGGATATTAAAGATACCTGCGACAGAAATTAAATAGTGAGGATGGTGTTTCTTAATTACAACACAACTGGGTTGTGTTGTGATAAATCTGGTGGTCTCAGGTTTCATGCATTGACTATGAACACTGATGGTTAGGCAACTAACTTTTCATCTTAATATACAGTTTGTGTTGTAAAACCTTCAAATAAATATTTACACACATACTGACGTACACAGCCCTGCTGTGTAAATTCTGATGCATTACCAACAAATCTTTCATAGTCATAAGCACTATGTGCTATTATAACCCACACTTGCAAACTTACATTTAACTGATTAGCAAAATGATTTTTAGAGGGAAATTTGCATATGTGCCGTTTTCATCATTGTTTGTTTACTTAATGTCGCTTTTAAATTAGTATTCTTAAAATAGCAATTCATAAAAAAATTTGGTTGTTTGGCTGTTTTTTTTATTGATTAAAGTTTCTGCTCCTTACATTTTCCTGGAATCATTGAAATCTCAACCTACCAGTGTAGGAAAAGTTAAAAGGGGTGAAGATAGGGTGGTGGTGTTTGGGGGCAATGTGGGGATGAGAAGGGTACAGCAGCACACCGTCTGTGCCCAGTAACTTCTCCAGCTCCTTCTGCAGGCTGTCCTTCTGCTGTACAATGAATGGAGATGGATGAGAACTCTGGAACATCTCAACTAAAGCCAGACCTGAGAAAGAAAGAAAATGAGAATTATTACACGTCTATAAAAATGCATCTTTAGAGTTACATGAGGAGAGGGACTGAGGAATTCAACAATGTTAAACCAGTCACATGAACAGCTAAATGGGACAATTCACCCAAAAAAATAATACAATTCTGGTATCCAAAGATCCACAGAGCTTGGCAGCCCTCGGTAACCATTTACTTTAATTGTACCAAAAGAAATACAACAAGCCAACAGTCAGTTGTAGGCCAGTTTTGGAGCTTTAACTGATTCCACACCGTAGACTGAAGTTTATGCTAATTTATTCTCCATTTCTCATTTCAATCCATGAATATTTTTAAAAGATACGGCTGTCTGAAATGAGGCGAGTAAATCAATCAGTCTGTGGTGAGCAAGATGTGTGTGAAACTGGTAAGCAAGCGCTGTTTTATGTTTTATATCACTGCAGTCACTTTTTGTTTTGAGTAATGAATACAACTACTGCCACCTGCTGGTACAGATAGTTATTTCCTCTCACAGGCACAGAACAGACGTGCTACTTGGCCATCAGGTGACAACCGTTGGCTAATTTAGCGGCAACTTTAGACCCAGACCCGATGTGAGCCGACCACATCGTCTGCTTTCGTCTGTGCTAGTTTGTCAGCGTCTGTCTGGTGTGTCATTTGCTCTCACACACACCTATTGCTGCCAGGGTGTGAGAGGAGAACCCCAGGAACCATTTAAACAGCTCCCAGACTGGCCACACCTTCTTCCCACCTTCACTCATCAGTTCAGCAAAGGTGGTGGGAGGCTGAAAATAAAAAACAGTTAAACCATGTCATAAATAAACATGCTGACAACTACCACAATGCCTTTAACGAACCTTTAATTAAATAACCAGTCTGACCGGTTTAAGTATTGCAGGTAGGCAGAAACACTCACTTTTCCATCCTTGCCAGGTAAAGACATCATAGTTCCCCAGATCTGAAAGGAGTACTTGAGCTGAGGAACGAACAGCTCTTGAACTTTGACACCAAGGTCTGCTTCTAAACGTCTGAACACCTACCAAACAAAAGCCCATTATGAGACTAATATCAAATCTATATCCAGACAATCATGCGTACTGACCATCTTCTGTGCCTGAAGCAGTTCTGCATCAACTGGGGAGACCAAAGGAGAACCTCCATTGTGGGGAACAGAGAAGAACCTCAGCTTTTTCAGATCTACTTCAGCAGAGAGAGACAATCTACCGAAAATAAATGACAGACAGAAAGAGCGAAAGGGGAATTTGGGTTTTAAAATAGTTTAATTCAGTGACAGATGAATGTTAGCGTGTTTATTTCCACAAACAAATGAATGAATATTTTCATGCAGAAGAATGTGATTGTTTTTCTGTTGCGTTATATTTATGTTAAACTTATGTTTTGGTGTGGTTTTGTATGATGGTTTTATCTATGTAGTGTAATGTATTACTTGTGTGCGTTGGGTCCTGCCATGATGCTTAGCATAGGAATCAGATCTTCTGCATAGCGACACATTGGTCCTGTGCACAGGAATCCCATCTGCAGTCCGGAGGCTGGAGGATACTGCCCATCGTTGCTTACAATACCTGGATGTACAAAGAAAACAGATGTAGCTTCTGTTCCTTATGACCTTATTAAAATATACTGCATTATTACAGAGTCTATATGCTATGATGATAGCATATACTATGAGGGCCAAAAACATGAGACCACTAATGAAAATGCTTCAATTTTGCATTTTTATTACAGTTATATTAATAATACATTAACATAATGATTATAAAGTAAAATGAAGTAAAGTTAGTTTTGGTATATCTATGTTACAGCATGGATTGAGTTTTGGTCATGTTATTCCACCACAATTTAAAAACAAAATCTTCAGTACAAATAACTTCACATGGGAGATGTCTATATATATATATATATATATTTAATAAATAATTTTCCATATGAGTTTAAACTGCTGAATTGCTATTCTGCACCTACCACACACACACACACACACCTACTCGTCTTACCCACTGATGGCTTGTGTCCATAGATCCCATTGAAGAAGCAGGGAATGCGGATACTACCCCCGATATCTGACCCAATTCCAATAACAGAGGCACCCGCTCCCAATATACTGCCCTCACCTCCTGCAAGGGTTAACATTCACTTTTTGAATTACCGTGTGATGAGCGAAACCTTACAGTCAATGTGTTCATGTGTTCAAGTGTGTTCATGACTTGCAGTGTGTGTGTGTGTGTGTGTGTGTGTTCACTGGATGAGTTAAATGCAGGTCACATTTCAAACACTGGTTACCATACATTGACTTTCAACATCATACGACCAGTCATTAATTATAAGATAGCCTTAATTATAAGATAGGAGTGATTTTGGTCGCAGGTTTTCCTGTCTCTTTTACTATGATTATTATGTGTGTGTGTATGTGTGACAAATGACCTGAGCTGCCTCCAGCGATTCTCTCCAGGTCGTAGGGGTTGTTGGTGATGCCATAGAGGCGGTTGTGAGACTCGAGCCACATACAGAGCTCACTGCAGTTCGTCACACCCAGAGGAATCGCTCCAGCCCTCTTCAACAGAGCAACAGATGGGGCATCTATCCCTGAAACTAGATCCTTTCTGCTCAACAAACCTGTCGAGTTTGGCATTCCTGGCAGGAAAGAAACCCAAAGTGTCAGCTTACACACACAGATCGCTTTAACTCTCAGGTGTTGGACTTGCATATATAAAAATCGCTTTTAAACTATTTTGTCTAATACTTCCCCAGCCTGCGACTGGTTGGCCAAACAAACACTCCCACTTCATATTCATATAAACCATTTGTTATGCTTTGGAAGCACCACACATACAAAAGATTTACTTTTGTAGGAAATCAACATACATACAGTACATACGGCCTCCTCGTGCATATTAAACTGGGGTGGGAGAAACTATTTTATCACACACTGTAGCCTTTAGATAAATATTAAATTTGAAAAAAGTCTAGATAAATAACATTAGTCTACAGGACAAATGTAAAAACATTTAAAGATCTTGTTACTGATACCCTGCAGAGCAAAGGCCTCTTTAACAGTGATGGGCACCCCAAGCAGAGGTAGCCGGTCCTCCAGTACATCCTCTCCTCCCGTCTCCTCCTCTATAAGTTTATCTACCTGTGCAGCTTCCTGCAGAGCTGCTGAAAACCTGAATGAAGGAAAGAGAAGCATGTTCAAGAGAAGAACAAATTGTAGGTTACAACAATCTCTGCATCACTCACCTGTCCTTGACCAAGGCATTAATAAGCGGGTTGACTTCCTGAATGCGGTCTATGTAGGCCTGGACCACTTCAACACTTGTTACCTAGAGAGAGGAGAGAGAGAGAGAGAGAGAGAGAGAGAGAGAAATGTGTCAAATCACTACAGCCCACACAAAATATTTCTTTGGGTATGTAACTGCATGACAAACAGAAAAAACAAGTATTTTATAAAATATTAAAACTAATTTGTTATAAAACGTCATGAAGATCATAAGGGTAAGTAAAGGTCAGGTATTTTTTGCGAACTGCCCCTTTAAAACACAGATAACCCCTAACAAAAGCTAGTGATTTCGTAACTACAGCTGACCTTTGAACAGACTTAAAACTCAGGAATTCCTCTAAGCTAGAGTGCATGTTTAAAAACACGGCACAGGCTGAATACGCATTATTCAATACAGCCGAATTGAACTGAGATGTTGAAAAAGTGTCGTAAATGTAAACTCTTCTCTAAAGCGCGATAACTACAACTCCCAGCATTCACTACAGGTTACCTTGCCGCATCTCTTCCTGCAGCTGGGTGTAAAATGAGATCTTCGCCGTAACGTCATTCAAAGAGTAACTAACCATGTCAGTACAATTAAACTGTACATAATTACAAATAAGCCTGCATAGGTTCTTGTTTACGTCTTACTTCCTTCCGACGAATCTTTCGGGCAAGTTGCATCGCTGAGAGCAGCAGAAGTGGATTAGTGATGGAAGGAAGTCGGGAAACTCCGCCATGCCGTTGCTGGGGTGCAAATAGCTTAAAAGTGGCGAACAGCATCCACACCACAGCTCGAAGCAGGCGGCCCAAGAACCGTTCAAACCGTGTCAAGGCCATCGTCAATGAGCGGCGATGACACTAGCATGCAGGTTGGTGTCGAAGTGAAACTGGAGTCGGCTCATGACTGCCCTCACCCTGCAGAGAGGTGTAACTGATTGACTGCACGGAGACTTCGATGTCACATTGGTATATTTTATCGCTGTCAATGTAGATCATAAAATGATCTATTTTATCGCTGTCAATGATAAAAAAAGATCATAAAATGATCTCTTTCACGTATATCATAAGAACTCTAAAGGCGTGGTGAAATCATATGAGGTATGATCAGACATTAATATAGCTTAATTTATTTCAAATATAAATCTAATGAATCAAACATTTCACCAGAGCCGCTGTTATCGAATACATCATACACGTTAATTTTTATTTAAATAATTGCTTTTAGCAAATTAAAAACAACTAGTCATGTACACTTTTACAGTTACATTTTGAAACGGCCAAGAACACATTTTCCGCTGTTCCTGCTGACAAGCACTCATTTCAGTTTTACTTATAAGTTTAGAATGCCTTATAATATTTGGTATAATTCTTCTAACCTTTTTTAATATACAACATGACCGTATAACAATATAGCCAAGGAGCTATTTTTTATTAAAACGGCTAGATTGGGCAGAACATAAATTCTAATCAGCATTATTCATTGTGTTAGTAAATTAACTTGAATTAATTTAATTTGCTGACTTTAGCATTTAAAAAATAACTTACTGCCCAACAACACTTTGTGGTCGAATAGAATATTATATTGAACATGATTTTAATACAAAAAGATGTATCCAATGCAAGAAAAAAAATCAGGCCTCTTAGACAGCACTTTGTAGGAATTTAGCTGAGTTTTTAAAATAATTTTCAAAACAATGTACAAACGATGCAATCAGATGCAATACTTTAGTTTCAAATAAATGGCTCAGTGTTCCGTATTTGTTTCACTGACTCATGACGATGATATCACCCAAAACACGAATCTTTTACTGTTGCCTTGTGACATGAAACCCACCGATGACATCATATGTCAGCGCACTGGTCGCTTATTGGATCAAATGCTTAAATGACGTATAAGACCGCCAATGAGAAGCCAAATTACGAACGATTATCGTATACATCAGCATAAATGTTTAGAAAAATACAGCTGGCGTTTTATTATAAACTATACGCGTATTTTTAAAAGTCTGACTTGAACGTGCCGTTTTCAGAATTCAGATTTCTATCTATTAAGAAACAACGTGCTGTGTTTGAGCTACAGCTTGACTTCTTAACTCTAACTCTTGTTTAATACCTTGTATATGCATGTAGCCTTATTGTGGTCTTAAACTGGTTGGACCCTGTTTTGCGGACAGGTTGTGTGCTTAATAACATAACCTTACATAGGTATGCTTCAATAGTGCAGATTCACGCTGGCGTGCGTTAAAGCGCGTTCTGCGCATGCTCGACGCGCAATGTCCAGCCTCGCCAAGACCAGCCCCTATTCTTCACCAATGAACGGGCAAATTTACAAGCGGCATAAGCTTTTAACGATGGCTGAGATGGACGGTGACATCTTATGAACGACATGTCGAACGGCTAAACGTTAAACATCTGCTGAACGCACGGTTTAACCCAAGGTAGGAGAGCCATTTTATCGCCCTTAATAAAATTAGGTAAAGTACCGTATTCTGGGGCATCCGTATGGGCCCTGCTACGTGCATGTTGCCCCTGCGCTAACCGGCAGGCTTACAGATGCTCACTTGAAGATGCTTTTGTCGTTATATCTCATTTCTGATGAATTATAATAGTCAGCTAAGCCTGCAAAAACGACGAGACGACAGTCGCTTAAAAAATTCGGTAAATGCGCAACTCATTGCTTTCGAAGGAAGCGCTAACAGCGAATGTCGTTTCAGCAACATTCCGCAATGGATGCTCTGTAGCCATGCTTGACAGATGGTGCGGACATCACGCCGCATTTATTTTATACGTAAATATAGACGCCATCTTCTAGATAAAGTGATGGAAAAATAAAGGATATGTGCCACACATCTCACGCACAATATCGCTGGTTTAATTTTAAAGCCTAGATTAATGACGATATCATGTTGTTAAATATCAGTCTGTGTGTGTGGAATAAAGAGTAACAAGACTTAAGGACTAATGCTGTTTCATTTGAACTTTTTGCAGGTGATTTGGTTGTAAAAGCCGTGTGAGCTGCAGCTCCCTGCAAACCGGGCGACAGAGCTTGAGGAGGACAGACCTGCTTGTCGGTCTTGTCAGCAGTAACGCGCAGCCTCTCTGGAGATTTACCGATCGACCGGAATATGAAACATGGCAAATGCATCGCTCAGCAAAGATCCGGAGCGCACGCATCATTTTCTCTTAGCCTTTTTTGTATGTTGTTTAAAGCAGAATTGTACACCCGAGGGCACAGTTTATTAGACGAGAGTATTGCCGGTGTTTTAGCAGGGGATTAATTTTTGTTCATCCCAGTCGGGTCATGGATATTTGGACTCGTTAAGGTACCCGTTCCCTATCCATCAAAATGGATCAAGATGATAATCAGGAACTCTGCGAGCCCCCTTTGCACGCCCTTTACGGGCCTAACCGGATCCGGCCGTCATCGTACCGGGCACTGCGAAGCGCCGTGTCCAGTCTGGCACGCATTGATGATTTTTTCTGTGAAAAAATCGGCTCCGGCTTCTTTTCTGAGGTGTTCAAGGTAACATTCCCTGTTTTAATCTTTGTTGATGTGCATCTGCGTTTCATGTTGATCGGTTTGATGAATTACACGTATAAATTACACGTATTAAAACCTACAGGAAGTTTGGGAGGAAAACCGTTGGCAAAACCCAACCATACCATAATATACCGTTACTTGTCTTTATCTGGAGAGTTGCCAAAAGACAGATAATTTTAATTAAACTAAAAGTTATACATGGTAGCTTTTGTCAGGATTATTATTAAGTGTAACCAGTGTCTGTGAGTAATAAAAACAGGTCGGTTCTACTCGACATTATAATCAGATTACCAGCCTGTCCCAATCTGTCTACCTCATCACTGAGGGGTACGTGTGTTTATTATGTCTGCCCATGTCTCTGTTGTCTTTTAGTCAGTTAATAAGTCTTTCGTTTCATTTCATTTAAGAGCTACACTATATATGAAACACCCGGGCATTTGGTGAAATATAACTTTGCTTTTACTTTAAATTTTGTTTTATTGTTTTGCAACCATGGTCAACAGCTTGCTTCTCTGGTCGAAATATCAGCAGTGTAATAAATAATAGTTTATAATATTTGCGCTGGTGATTTTGATGTAAGTGAACTTGATGACATCACACTGTCACTCTTTTCTTAGACTCCACGTTTTATCCATCAGGGTGCAACAAACTGTCATGGACTTTAGAACATTCCATATTTAATAATTAACACAAATCCCAGACACTCCCTTGTGGACTGTAAAGAATCTTGGAACATTGTGGACATTTAAGTGCACATTTGATTCATTCCTCGAATTCAATTTTAATATTTGTAGCTTAAGTTGTTTAGGGTAAACTAATGAGGTTTGAAAATTTATGACACTGACATGACATGACAATAGATGACTTTTATTGGCCTCTGTAAATCAAACAAAACAGTGTTATAGTCAGTTGCACAGATTTCTGAATATATTGTAATGCCTAACAATAACTGTGTCTGTGGAGGTTGTCTGTAGCGCTATATGAATGTATATATGCATTTATGTACACTGTATGTACACTGGCATGTTGTTGTAAGTGCAGCAGTGAAAGTTATTAACATGGCATGAATTGACCTGCAGAAGTCCTTTCTTGTGTCGCATGCATGCATATCATTTTCTAATCGAGACGTCAAAATTCCTTTAGCTCAGTTGGTAGAGCATCAGCAGCGCAAAGGCTGTGGGTTCAGTTTCCGGGGAGCACATGTACTGATAAATTGTGTACCTTGGATGTACTGTAAGTTGCTTTGGATAAAAGCGTCTGCCAAATGCATACATGTAAAATCGTAATGAACCACTATACACTGAAACTGTGTCTTAAACATGATATCAACAATTGCATTGTTGATTTGCATGTTTTTCAGCTATTGCAAGTGGTTATTCATTCAAGTCAGTCTGGTATGTTAATTTATGCATGTGGGATGCTGTATGTTGTGGTACTTGCTGATAGATTTTGTGTGGAAGTGGGTGGAGCCCATGTGAGGTTTTGTTTGTGATGTCACTGTGATGATGTCCTGGATTCCAACAGGTTAGGTGGGATGATGGGAAATCCAGAAAGCCTATTAGTACCTAATGGCTATTAATACTCAACACACTGTACTGGATCTGTCTCTCTTTCTCACACTCATGCACAAAACCACTGTCAGACAGATGATTTTATTGCATTAAAACTTACACTAGTACAACTATTTTCTGTATTTACAAATCCAGAGGTCGGCTTCCCAGCTCTGTTCCGCTATCCTCTACTAGCCTTAAATTGCCGTATTGTTCGAATAGATGTTTCACAGGAATTCTGATTATAGCGAGGCTAGAAAAAAGGAGCATTCAGTGCTCTTGTGCAGCTGTATATAGTTTTTACCTGCCATGAGTGCAGGTTGTCCTCATGACTGAACATGAATTGGACATCTATTGGAAAAAACAGTCAATTAAATTTACGTTTATCTTGTTTTACAGTTCAAACTTGTAAACATCCCAAAAAGAAGATTTTAAGAGCATGTCAGCTGTTTTGTTTTATAGGAAGATTTATTCTTTAACTGGTGGCACAGAGTCAGAGTTTGGGGCCAGTTGATGGAATTGCTTGCATTAACATCTTGCATTTCCTGTTTATGTGTTTTAATACCTTGCGAGCTTAAACGTTTGTTTTTCCGTGATGTTTTAATGTTATTTTGTAAACCGCTGAATTCTGTTGATGTAAGTGTCTCACCAAGATAACATTACCTAGCTGGCTTAAATAGATGTTTGGAGAAGTTTAGTCAGAATTGCAAAAATGACTTGCAGTGTAATATAGAGTACAGTGTATTATAAAGCACATATGGACAACATTTAGATTTAGTCAAAGATTTACTCTTTAAGATCAGTTAAAATGTGTTGAAAATTCAAAACAAATCAGTGATGTTTCATAGTGTATGCCAATTTCAAGCTGAAGTGTTTATGAAGTGTTATTTTGTACAGTATAGCTGCAAAATTTCCATCTATTTTTGCAAATGAAAAACAATATATTCAAATATGTTCTGCTGTGAATCTAGAACGTTTGTAAGATTATGATAAATGTGTGTGTGTGTGTGTGTGTTTGTGTGTGTGTGTGTGTGTCGTGCAGGTGCAGCACAGGATCACAGGACAGGTGATGGCTCTGAAGATGAACACACTGGCCAGTAATAAGGCCAACATGCTGAGAGAGGTGCAGCTCATGAACCGCCTTTGCCACCCCAACATCCTCAGGTACAACACACACCACTGAACTGATCTCAGATCATTTCTTATGACACAAAAACATGCAGCTTTTGAAGACATTCAAAGAATCAATGAAAAAATTAATATCCACATCTACCTAATCTTTGAATTGTTATAATGTAACATTTAAAACTATTCATGTAGTATGTCGTGCGTTTGCCATAATCGATGCCTCAGACTGATGCTTACAGTTAATTGGTTAATGTATTCGCTGATGTATAATGCACAGAAAACTGGAAAACTAGACTTTCTCAGTCTAGTAAGCACTTATTTGATTGACTGACTTTGTGATTAAAGACAGTTTTAACACACTGAATCTCCACATATTTTCCTTTTCTTATTGAAAACACCATGTGTTTGCGGAGTGCTGTGTATATAAATACCTATATAAAATGTCCTAAATTTAACTTGTATAAAATACCTAAAATAAAATGTTTTGGTTATTTGTTGTACTGTAATAAATCTATAATAATCCCCAAACATCATGTAAAGACAAAAAGAACTGTGATTGATCGCTTCGCATGTCCGTCAATGGCTGCTGCTTTCTGATTGGTTCTTGGCTAGTACCACCAAACCTATGCCAAACTTTGTATCCCTGTGTTTTTTCTGTAAGGTTCTTGGGGGTGTGTGTTCATGAAGGACAACTTCATGCTCTTACTGAGGTAAGACATCAGACAGAAATGCAGACTGCAGGAGTGATTGGGCTGTTGGGTTGATATGATAATAACTTCAGTGTCATGGTTACAGTATATTAATGGAGGCAACCTGGAGCAGCTGCTGGACAGTGACATATATCTGTCATGGAGCGTCAGGATGGGTCTGTCTCTGGACATTGCAAGAGGGCTGCAGTATCTACACAGCAAAGGCATTTTCCACCGGGATCTCACGTCCAAAGTAAACACAAAAACACATTTACATGAGTTGAATATACAAGTTTACGCTGTGTATACTAAATATTTAGTCACGCTTCAAATGCATACAATTAGTTTTATAGACAAATATATAATTTAGCTAACATCATTTCTTTCATTAGAAACCTAAAATTTTATTTAAAAAATGTTTTTAAAATCAATGACTTTGACCAAATAATGAAGATAAAACAGCCAATGTGAGCCCAGCATGGCTAATAAAATGCCAAGAGCATTTTTAGTTCTAGGCAAAAGGTGGCTACTTTAAAGATGCTAAAATACATATAACGCACTTAATTTTTGTTTAGTCACAACACAATTCCCAGTTACTTTTGTGTTATTGCATGATTGTAAAGAGTTTACTAACATTCTAAATGTAAATAAAATATATGTGTATAAATGAACCTAAACTTTGACCGGTAGTGTGTTTTTGTTGCAAGCTATTATGGGACAATTAAGCACTGTTTCAAAATGAGCATTAAAAATACGTGTCACCTTTTGCAGAATTGTCTGGTGCGTTGTGAAAACAGCACGTTCACAGCTGTGGTTGGGGACTTCGGACTGGCAGAGAAAATACCTGATTACAGGTCAGTCTGTCTTATACACAGAAATAACAGCTTTCATGGCACACGTTTCATGGTGACATTTAATAGATTAGGTCTAGAAACTACAACTACTATGTGCAAGGAAACGATTGTCTTGCTTGTCTACAGTGATGGTGTTGAAAAGCAAGCATTAGCTGTTGTGGGCTCCCCCTACTGGATGGCTCCAGAAATGTTGAGAGGAGAACTGTACAATGAAAAGGTATTCTGTCATTGAATATTAACATCATGCGTGTGTCATTATAAGGTTTACATGAACCGTTTTTGTGCCATAGGTGGATGTATTTGCATATGGAATAATTCTTTGTGAGATCATCGCTCGAATTGAAGCTGACCCTGATATTCTTCCACGGACAGAGGTAACTAATACAACAATGACCTATGACATCACTGAATAATACATCAAATCTATCAGTAGTTAAATGGCTGGTTTGCTTGACACGAATCAGGTTTAAAGTCAGATTTGAAAGATTTCTCTGTAAAATTACCTTAAAGTTAAATTGAACCTGTATGAAAGTATATATCATGTTTGATGACTCAACTGATATATTAATTTTATATCATTTAACTCAATTTTATATATAATTAAATAGATAAATCATTTTAAATTAAATTTTATATAATACATATTTTAAGTTTCCTCTCATCGTGTTTAATTTTTTTGTCCAAACACATCTAATCATCTAATCCTAATTTTGCATTGTACACTGAGTGAGTTGGAGTCAGCAAATACTTTTTGGAGTGCTACCTCCCTCTGCTGGTGAAGCAGAATAGTATTTTTGAAACAATGCAGGTCTGGCAGTTGTCTGATCAGTGCAGTACATGTGGAATATCTTGATGGCATATTTCTGTTTGCCTGTAGGATTTTGGGCTGGATATTGACACATTCGAGCAAATGGTGGGAGACTGTCCACCTTCATTCCTTCGTCTGGCTGTCAACTGCTGCAATGTAAGACACATTTCTATATTCACAACATTATATATATATATGTGTGTGTTTATATATATATATATATATATATTTAAATAATTTAAAGACCTATACTTATTCCTATTTTTTCTTCACCTACCTGCTCATTATTTTTTAAGCAATTAATCCTTTTACTTACCTTTTGTTATGTTGTTACATTCTGCTGGCATTGTTTAATTGTATGTTTAACACCACACAAGTGCAGCGCTCCCAATTTCGTTGTATGCAGAGCTGTACAGTGATAATAAAGGCATTCTATTTTATTCTATTCTATATGCAAACATACATAACACTAACCCTGTTAATATGTATTATAATGTATTATATAAAGTCTGTTAATATTCACAGTGGCCAGATTTCATATGTTAAATATTGTTTTCATGGTCAGGTTTGTTTATTGATTCTGTTTTCTCTGTAATAGATGCGTGCAGATAGTCGTCCCGCCTTCTCTGAGATAGTAGTGACCCTTGAGAGCATAGAGAGAGAACAAGAGAAGAGTGAAGCTCCAGTTATCTTGGGTAAGTACACAAAAAAGTATGCACTTCACCTGATTTGAAAGTAAATGAGAACTGATATTAAGCTGATATGCATGTAAATAATCATGGACACGTGATTTGATTGGCTGGACAATTATGAACACATTTAAATGTATTAAGTATTAACCTAACCAGTAAACATTATATTGTTGAGTTAGACTATTGATACTTTTTCATATTTTTTACCGTATTCTTAATCACATTGTGATTTCCTCAGAACCAGTTGCCATTGACGACAGCCCATATAGGAGAAATTCTCCATTCCGTCCGGGTGACCAGCGTCTGTCACGTAGTCAGTCAGATGTGTTGCCTCCTGCCACGTCACCCTGTTTGGGTACACCTGCGCGCGTTAACCCCTTCTCTCTTCGCCAAGACCTCAACGGCGGTCGCATCAAACTGTTCGACACCCCTAGCAAATCTGTCATCTCCCTTACTTTTACCCTTCCACCGCCTCCAGACCCCTGCGCCTCCCCACCTCTTAACTTCAGCCCGGGTCTTCGTGGACCCCCTCGAAGGTGTCGGTCCCTGCCGTGCACCCCCGAGCTGGGTCGACAACTCCCCTTCCAAGACCAGCAGGGCCAGAATGAAGGTGAGGAAGAGGAGCAGAGGAATAAGGACTTCGAAAACGAAATGACGAAAATGGAGGCAGATGTTTGGAAGGAAGGGGTGGAGGACTCAGACCTGGTGCTGGATTTAGACATGGTGTCTTTAGAGCCGGTAGATGAGGAAGAGGAGGAGGAGGTTGAGAAGGAAGGATTGTGCCTCACCGAACCGATGGATTGTAGTAGCTCCCCCGACACTGCAGAGAGAGCCATGCCAGGAAAGCCAATCATCAGCGGTTCTTCTTATTCATCTTCCTCCTCCCTAAAGACCAATGGCTGGTCTGCACCAATCTCGAATGGACCGCCCTTGTTACCTCCCCTTCCCCGTTTAGACAATAACAATGGACTGCTGAGACCCGGGCGGCCGTTAGCGTGGGCTAGACTAAACGGTTACCACGGTCCTGCCCCAGCACCTTTACCGCCCACCTCTGAACAAGATGGTGTCATTTCCTGTCCCGCCTGCTGCCTGGCTGGGTTCAGCTTCCCTTCTTTGTGCCTGCGCGGAGCCCCTCCTCGACGTGGACCTCCACGAAGGCCATACAGGAACTTCAATGGAGGGGAGACATCTGCAGCCACAGCAAAGGGGCTTCTCTGTCGAGGAGCCAAGGGCCTGGCCCCACCCACAGCCACCTGTGAGCCAGGTTTACCCCTTCCAGAGGCCCAGACCTAACAAGAGTGAACTGAAAAAAGCCGCAGCACTCATTCATGTCAGTATGATGTCTGTTTACTCAAGATAGTTCAAAGAATTGGGGCCACTTCTGGCCTAAGAGTTTCATTTTGCTGTTTGTGATTGAAACGGTGAATTAAATGTGCGTGTGAGATGGAACACAGAATGAAACGGAGGGATAAAAGCTGGTCCTCTAGTGCCAGTTTTTCATCCTGATTTCGGTCATTTACAATATTACAATATTATCATTATACAACAATGGGTGCTTTTTGATGTGTCTTTTCAGCTCCGTCGATGTTGGATCGAGTCAAAGCCACTGCGTTTAAAAGAAAAAGTAAAACTGTGTTTAGAACAATAGTGGCATGTGAACTATTTTAAATGTATTGTCTTTATTTTAAACGTATGTCTTCATTTTATTTATTAGATCATCATTCCTTCTAAAGACTGGGTGCTTTTCACTTGTCCATGAGTGTATGAGAATGTGTGACACAGAGTACTAATGTCAGCCAGTTGTTGGTAATTCTTTGTGATACATGTATATGTTTAGAAGCAATGTATGCAATGTCATATGGTGAATCTGTAAACTGTTCTATTTAATAGGCATTTTTTAATGAAAACGTAAACACTTTCAGTATTACACAAATTATGATGCTTAGGAGTTCAGCCGTTTACTTTTGTTTCGCCCCCTAGTGGTGAGGAGGATTCTTACTTGCTAGACTACTGCTGCTTAATCAGATTTAATCAGATTTCTATGTTCAGTGTGATATTAGAGAAAATTGACCTTCGATCCAAATCTAATTTAAAGTAGCTTTTTTGTGATGTTCAAGGTATGGAATCATATATATATGTAAGCTGGTCCCGGATCAGCACAAAAAAGCGTCATGCACAAGGTGCTTCTGTTCACCTTCTGTTTAGACGTGAGGCGCTCTTGCGATAAACATCACGTGATCTGATTTTGCGGTTGAACATTTTGATAGGAATCTAGATGCAGTGATTTCCAGTACAGCTGTGGAACTGCAACTCTCCCTTTGTGCTCTAGTCTTTTTCAGGTCTAACCAAGCATCACAGTTACTGAAGTGTATACAACATACCTGAAATACATCCTCATGCTTGTACGCCTGCTATTGAGATGAACAATGGAGGTATCTGCATGGCGAGCACTGCACTATCAAGTGATCTGTACAAATCAATGCATGGCAATAGTCAATAAGCTGCGCAGCTTGTTTTTACTTCACTTCAGGCTGATATCAGAGGTGAAGATCAAGTCTCAAAACAGATTGGAATTGCAATTAGATATGCCTAGTATGTGCTTTTGGTTTAACCAGCTAGTTATTGTTTCAATAACGTGTAGAGGAATATGTTTTAATGAACGAAATTGCTTCGTTTCAGTTTAGAAAATAAATTGAAATAAACTGTTACTAAACTGGGTACTAACCTAAAATCTGAAACTCAATATGAACTTTTCAATACTTCACAAAAATATGATAAATGCATCATTGATTTTGACTAATTTTTAGTGAACAGAAGATCTACTAAGTGCAGTTAGATCATGTGGATTTGTCCAGCATAGACATTCATGCCTCCCGTGTCAGTAATGAAGTGATGTTATAACCGGTTGGGCATGGAAACATTTGTCATGTGTCATGTTACTGTGTACGTTTTTTTTCTTAAAGAGAACTTCTTCATTTCTAAAAGCAAAGCACTTATCAATATTACTGTTCTCAGTTCTGAGGAACAGCGGCTTTAATAAATGTCAATGATTCATGTTATTTATGAAAATGTCATAAATTAAACAGTTTGAATGTAAGGCTGCCTGTCATTTTTACATTTAGATTGTTTTAAAATGTAGCATTTGTGGAATGTTAAACTGATTTAAAGCGTGGCACAAGCATTGTGAATACAATAAGCAAATGATTCATTTGTTTAATAAATGATTCAGGACTCAAAGCTGTAGCTGACGGGGAGGCAGTTTTGATTCTGAGTGTCATCTCCTGAATCTTAAGCAGAAGATACATAATATGTAACTGTTGCATAAGCTGAGAATACGTTTGCACTGGAGCACGCTTTACCCTGAGCCCCCTTATGCTTAAATCTGTCATTATAAATTTGTCGTGGTGGTGTACTTCATTATGTTGGGTTAAATTAAATTAGGTTAAATTAGGACAGTAAGGTAAATCCTGTAAAACCAGACTCTCTCTCCCTTTTGTTATATTGTTCTAAGTAAAACTGTAATCTTTGCAAAGAGGCTGGGTTCTGTTCTAGTGTTGCCAACATGCCTGACAAACTAGCTTTACCAGCACACGTGACAAAAGCTTACTGCAAATATAATGAGGCTTCTGGTAAACTCATTGTTTAATTACAGCATACATCACACTTACATACATTCACCCATCAAGGGTTGTTTATACCCTTTTAATAGGATATAAACTGAGAATAAGATATAACCATGTAGGTCATCATGATTTTCTGTGAAAGTAAATTAAACCTGGTGTCATTTGCCACGAGTCCTTTTAAGCCTAACCAAAAATCATTAAAATACATAGAAACAGTTTATCACATTAACCTTAATTATCAGGAACAATGTTGAGGTGATTCTATATGTTTGTCTTATACAATATAAATGTTTACAATATACGTTAATATTCGAAAGAAACATTAACAGTAAAACACAGATATTTTAATTTCAATAAAATCTAAATTTGGATGTTTTCCAAATCTAGTAATGTAGGAACTCATTTGAATTGTTTAAGATTTATTTTATATGTCTTTTCATTGCACATTGTTGGTGCTTAACCACAGACTGATTAACAGGGTCTGTCCCTGAGATACGTTACCTCTAAATTGTTTAAGATACAAGTAAATGATTAATCAGTAGTTTGTAGTTACTTTTGTAGAATGCCACTTTAAAAGAGTCCACAACAGGTTTCCCCTCAGGGACATTAAAGTACTTTGACTTTAAATAAAAGATCTCTATTATTCTTTATATTTAAAAAAAACTCTCATGGTAAAAACAGAACTTCAGTTCCGAAGTTTTCTGCCCAGGTACTTTTCAAAAGTAGTAAACAAAAACTCTGCAATTATATTGAGATAGTTGTTTTGTCTCTCAGCTCTCTCTCTCGCTTCTCTCTCTAGTTTTTCCCACAGATTTACTACAGCTTGTGTCAGATCCTCTGCTTCATATTTGCCTTTCAGTGCCTCCAGTTCTCTGCATCTCTGGCCTTCGTTTTCTCTTAAGATTCGCTGTTTCTCCTCTTGAATTGCAATCTCCGCCTTCTCCAGCATTTCATTGGAATAACAGCCTCCTCCATTGTCAGAAATCATCTTGTTTATTTTTCCAATAAGTTGAACGACCTGCATAGTGTCCTTCACCTCATTATTAAGAACGTGGTATCGCTTCTGACATTTCTCAAAGAGTTTCTTCAAATCCGGATTGCTGCTGACAAACTCTTGGACATTTCTACCCTCAAGCTTTTCTCCATGTGTGAACAGAATCATCATGTGTTGACTTGCTTCTTCTCCGAAGATCTGGAGAAAGATCTCCACTGTGTCTCTGTCCTCTTTTGTAAACCTGCCTGGCTGAAGTACCAGCAAGAAGACATGTGGACCAGGGGTAGAAAGAGGAACACACAGCTTGATTCTGCTGACCAGTTCCTCTATAGTAGAACTGGGGTCAAACAGTCCTGGTGTGTCAATAACTGCAACCCTTGTGTGGTTGATTTTCTTTGTATCTTTCCAGCAAACTTTTGTTTCAGAAGATGCTGATAAATTGACTTTGAAACAGTCTTCACCAAGAATTGTATTTCCAGTGGCGCTTTTTCCAACTCCGCTCTTACCCAGAAGAACTATCCTGAGCTCGGCACATGGATTCTGCTGTTCTTGAGCTGTTTAAAAGCAATAAAAATATGCTGACATAATGTTTTATGACTGCACAGTGACTAAGATAATATTTCAGTATACATGTTAATGATTCATCATAAAATAAACAAAACACGATAATGTAACAAGTGTATAATTGTCACGCTTATGGTAAAATAAAGCCCTAATTGGACATTTGAAAATCGCTGCTGCCTTGTAAGAACTGTTTTTTCTTTGTTTAAAATAAAATAGCTAAAACAAGTTTGTCAAATCTGTTTTCGGCCTCTTGAGAAGAAATGTATAAAAACTGATGAAAACCAGGTTATGAAATACAA
>JAZGTI010004186.1:0-20686 GCA_036877585.1 Botia kubotai | reverse complement strand
TTATGAACAGTTAAAATGTTCCTCTGCATTCCATCCTATCACCTATAGCACAACTGTACATACATATTTATTTGTCAATTTATTTTTTACAAATTATTTTTTTTCTATTTTTATTTTTGGTCTACTTATGCTTCACATGTGTATTTTTCTTATTCTCTTATTTGTATTGTCTGTGCGTTGTTGTCTCTGTGTACTGGAGGCTAATAACACTGAAACAAATTCCTTGTATGCGCAAGCATACTTGGCAATAAAGCTCTTTCTGATTCTGATTATATTTTAAAACAAAACATTTCTCCAAATTTGTGTGTTATTTTTGTGTTTATCTTTTCTCTGGTAACTTAAAGTGCATTATGCTGCCTTAGAAAATGGATAAAGCAAATATTTCTGGTAAACAGCATAATAATGCTAGTGTCTTTATCATGCCTTAAAATCCAGCTCACTTG
The DNA here is from genome assembly GCA_036877585.1 of Botia kubotai. Lineage (NCBI taxonomy): Eukaryota > Metazoa > Chordata > Actinopteri > Cypriniformes > Botiidae > Botia > Botia kubotai. The sequence goes on along the minus strand of JAZGTI010004186.1, from coordinate 20,243 downwards.
CCCGTCTCTAATCAACACAAAAGTCAATAAACAGTAAGTGAGCTCTATACACAGGTTGGTAGTTATCTAGGCATTAGCTAGTCCAAGCTGGTAATTGGCTGGTCGAGTAGTCACCATGCTCCAAAACCCAGTCTGGCCACTTTATGCTGGTATAACCAGCTGGTGTCTGGTTTGTTTCTGGTTTGTTTCTGGTCCAAGATGGACTAGCTAATGGCCAAATTGGACCAGCTACCCTGTTTCACAACCCAGCCGCAAGATTAAAAAAGATTTTCCAGAGGCGTGTATGCTTGTGCACTGATAAAGCAGCACATAGGTATGTAGTCAGATCATTCAGTAAGTTATAAAGCCAATGAACGAAGAGTAACAGTATGGTTTATTCATTGACAGCATATAAATTTAGAAGTAAATGGGCTGCTCACACACCTTTCCTTTTAATTTGGTTCGGTCCTGCAGATGCTGAGCGTCAGAACAGAAAGGCTTTTTCCACAGGGTTCGCCATTTTCTCAGCTGGATTGCTTCTAATGTGTTAACATTACTTGTCCATTATGTCACTTTTTCGGCTGATTTGAGCTAGCAGCTGTATATGAGGAGTGTCATATGCGGATACACAGTTCGGTACAGCTGGTGAGGTAATTCTGGCCTGATATCAGAGAAAGACAACACTGACTAAAAGTGAAGTGTGCAATTTTTTGGCTGATGAAGTACTTGAAGGTGTCCGAGTTTATTATGCGGAGACTGTAAGTAAATGATTCCTAGGTTAACTTCCTGCAGTGTATGAACACTATTAGTACATTGCTCTATTTAAAGGAATGCTTCACCAAAAAATGATATTTTGCCCATAAATTACACACTCTCAAGGCATCTTAGTAGTATATAACCTTATTATTTCAGCTGAACAGAATCTGAGTTAAAATAAATAGTATCTTGGCTCCTCCCAGCTTTAAAATGGCAGAAAAACGCATCCATTAATCATATAAAAGTTATCCATCCGACTTCAAGGGGTTAACAAACATGACACACTTGAATGTAAACATATCTGTATGAAAGACTACACCAAACATGGTGGAACGCCAGCTCCACGTTGATAATGCCAAATGTCATTACAACTGATAAAAAATTATAACATTCGTTTTTATTTAAAATATTTTAATGGTTTTAAATATAATTTTGTATCAAAGTTAAGGTCCTCTAAACAACTAGAGGGCACTGACCTTTTCCCTCTATTATAACTCAGATTCTGCTTGGCTGAAACTCATATATGCTAGGATGCCTAGCATAAGCATTTTATCTGCAAAATATAATTTTTCAGTAAACTATTCCTTTAAGTGATGCAATTACTGAGATCAAAGATTAGATCATAAAATGTATGTGACACCTACCTGACACAGCTTAACATTGTGGATATTTCTAATTCATCTGAATAAAGATCTCATACTCTGTGGTCGGCTTAAAGGATTCATTTTGGGTCTCATCGTCTTCTGACAGAGGCTCAGACAGATAGCAGACTTTAATAACTTTTAACACGGCTCATAAGAAAACACACAGCATTGCGCATGGTAACTCCACCTTCTGCATTGTGAATCCAAAGCTCTTTCTAAGCTGCGATCATGCATGGTTGAACACTTGCTTATGTGCAAGTTGGCACAGAAGGCAGGATCAGCAGTGTGTTTAAGGAATGATCATCATTTGAACTGAAGCCCAGTTGTGTCTTTAGTGTTTTTCACTATGGAACTAAAACTGTGAAAAATCTTCCATGTGGATATGTGCACAGCTGATTATTTGTTAAACTTTCATCCTAGAACAGCACAGAGATTTTTAGTTTATATCAGAAAACATCAATTATTATTTTCTCTTGAATTATTGTTTTGCTTTCTTGCTTTTATTTGTAATGTCTAAATATTTGAAAGAAAGAAAGAAGAAAAGAAAGAACTTAGCTCTGAGACAGTGAATGTCAAAGATATTATATCGAAGAGCTACAATGAAATCTCAACACATAACACACAAACCTTAATAACACTGACAGTCAACAGACATTAAATAAAAAGATGAACTCTTAGCCAGACAACAAATAACAAACAGTAATGATAAAACAACAACGGTATTAATGATGTCAACTAACAGGAAAACAATAATTCTACAACAGTTTTACATTGTTTATTCATGCTACAACGCTGGAAACATGCAAACCCCTAAGAAAACATAGTTTGGTAACACTTTACTTGAAGGGGTGTGCATAAGACTGACATGACACCTTCATAATTATGACATGACACATGTCATGAATATGAAGGAGGGTTTATGCATGTTTATGACAACTGTCATTAAGTGTCATTCGCTCAGTTGTCATTTTTAATGCAAAGATGACATTGTTTGAGATGCCTTTGTCATGACAACTTAACATAAACCAATACATCATAACCTGCCAGTGTCTTTGTCATGACAATTTAATATAAAACTTTGTTTAGATGATCCTGTTAGGGTAGTTGTGGGAACAAATCATACATTTGGAAGAATATAGTATTATATTTTTAAATGATATTTTTAAATTTATAGACCACTCTTTAAACTACGAATTAAATGGACTCGACCTTCCAACATGTGTTCTTCATAACATTTGTTGGGATTTTGCATATTGGATTTTGTTATTTCTGAAATAATACATGTTCAGTATTAAATAATATCCTTATTCTGCCACAGTTGCCTAAATATGTGTGATAATTCTATATATATTTGTAGTTATTTGTTCATACTTACCATTAAAAAGGGGGTCTATCAATGTGACAAACAACCTAATAAATAAATGAATTGTTGCACATTACATGTATTACATAAATTTATTGGTAAAGGATACTGGGGTCTAAAGCTAAAGGGATAGTTCAACCAAAATTAACCTTTTCCAACCTGTATAACTTTTTCTTGTGTGGAACAGAATACAATGAAAATCAATGTGTGTCACTGTTGTTTGGTTACCAACGTACTTTAAAATCTGTTCTTATGTGTTCTTCAAACATAAAGTCATACAGGTTTGTCAACACAAAAGTCAAACAGGATTGAAATGACGTAAGGGTAAGTAAAAGATGGAGGAATTTTCATTTTAGGGTTATCTATCCCTTTAAAGAGACTTACATACACCCTGTTCCCTGTATCCCACTATAGCACTCCATCTGCGTGCAGTTGACTGTCATGGATTTACAGCGAAAGTGCTTAGGTAATAATTTATAATGCTTTCTTGTTTTACAGAGATTAAAGAAAAACAGTAGCAGCAGAGAGAATCGTAAACCATCAACAGCCACATTTGTAGATGCACAAGTGCATTTTGTATGCCTCCCTTGGCTATGAGGCCACATTTTGTGAGACATAATGGGGTGATTGAAAGAAGACATGAGTAATCTGTTAAAATAAATGATTTTCCTCTGTCTTCATGCTGATGTTGTTTCAGATGGCCTATTATCATTGCTTTGAAAAGACTCCCCTAGAGAGACACATATTTTAGTTGTTTTTTCCGAATCTTTCTGTAGGTCTGGTTCACCTTCTTGTTGTCCTTCTCAGATCTCCTTCAATGATTCTCTCTCATCACCCTTAACCCTGTTTAATTTGTCCACACCATCTGTACCCGCACTTTCCATATCAAAAAGGTCCCTTTTAGCCATTGTGATAGCTGGAAACCGCCATGTCCTGCAATATGTGGATATGAAAGCTAATCATCTTGACAAATCAATGAAACCCATGCACCTCAAAAGAGTCTTTGAAAGCCTCACAGTGCTAATGTGCATTTTTTACAGACCTTACTTTGTGCACACATTCATGTCATTCAACCTCAATCACCAATATCATTGACTAGTCTGATGTACTCCGTTCTTCATTTAAGGTCATTCTTTGTTTGCCTGCATGGTGTAGTCTTCAATGTCCACCGTTAGAGACTGTAATGCTGCTGTGCTGCAGGCGCAATAAGAGTCATGTTTATACTGCTCAATAAACTATAGAAATCAACAACTAGTTTCTTTGTTAAATTTTCTTATTTCTTTTTGTATTTGAATGCACCATGGTTGGAGACACAAAAGCAGGCATTAGTGGTACTGTTGAAACAAATTGAAACAAACCCCATCCCTTAGTATTAAACCGTATATTGTTTTTGGTACTCACATGAAAAGAATTGTGTGGTTTGTAATTGAGAGAAGTTCCACCTATACACATAAACATTTAGAGAGAGACGGAAGAGGTTTTACATGAATTTATTGGGTTATATAAGTAAAAGGAGAAATTGTACCAAGACACAGGCTTGAATCAAACTTATATCTCACACAATAGCACCATTGCTTAACCTGCTGGGGTAATTTCTTCCTGAAGGATTTTGTGTTACTTTAGGGTTTGTAACAGATTAAAATATTTTTTGTTCTGTTTTTAATGTAACTTATTTTTTGTGCTTGCTTGTCCACATACACTTCCATTTTTTAATCAGTACTGTGAGGTATCCAGGCATCTGGATCTGATGCCTTGTTTCGACTGTCTAAAATTGTAATCAGTAAAAAACATAGATGATTTTGTCAGAAGATGCTGAAATCTGCAAAGTTAGCAGTGGCAGTAGATAGTAGAACTAAAAAACGACAAAAAAAACTGTCAAAATAATCAAACTATTGCTAAGTTTATGTTAGGACTGTGAAAAAAAAGAAATATCTTAGTTTTATTTTATTTTAAACATTTTAATATTTTGTCCTATTGTAAATAATTTTAAGTCATCTTGAGGCCCCCTGGTTGAAAAACACTGCCTTAAATTACCTTGTGTTTGCATGGGGAAGCAGTCTGAATCACATCTTTCCGGACTCATAAATTAAACACTTTATCTATACTAAGACTGATGTGCAAAAGGGGTATATAAATAAAAAGATATAAAATCAATAAGAAAATGAATTGCCTTTATAACAAGTTATTTGTTAATAGCCTCTGTAGCTATAGACGCATAATTCATGAGCACTGGGCGTCAATAGTGAAATAGAGCTCCCTTGTTAGAATTAATTGAAGCAGGCAAAGTCATTTCCGCTGCATTTAGAAAGTTATGCCTCGACAATATGCTGCAGCTTTCCCTGCAAACACCTGCCCTTATTTGTTCTCTCATGAATCAGATTTGGACGGGTGGTGTTGTGTTTTTTTCTTGCACAACACTAAAGCTCTTTCAGGAACCATCTGGGATCACCATAGTGTTCTTTGGTTGTTTTTCTAAAGAAAATATAAAAAACAACAAAACCAAACTGTGTGTAGGAAGTATAAATCTATTACCCTCTGACTCAAAACTTTGACAAATCAGATACTTGTGCAAACACAGTACACACACACACTTTTGCACACTCACCTCAGAAATTGTGATGAATGCGGTTTGCACCTTTTATTGCACTTCATTTGAATTGTCCCCTTTAGACATCCTGTTACTATCAGTAATTGCTTATACAAGTCAAATAACCTTCATTAGAGTATTAGTTGAGTATTAGTAGACTGCAGGGTAGGATTAGTAGAATAAGAGGCTAGGGTAAGTAGAAAAAGTTGTATTTTAAAGTTAGTAGAATGTCTTTTGGGGGACCATCACAATAATGTGTTTAGCAGATATTAAGCAGACAGTCTACTAATACTTAGCTAATAATCTAATGAGAGTTGGTTGGCATGTTACTTCTAGTCAGTGGAATGTCTGTTGAAACCTAGAGAGAGAGCTTAAGGTTTGACACAAATGGTTAAAAAAATTTACAGAATATTTGCCTGAATATAAATACTGATGTTGCTACATACATTGCTACATAGATTTATTTTTAGCATATGGTTTTAATTGATTTGTCTTTGAAATAATAAAAAGTGAAAGTGTTGGTGTGTTTAGATGTCTCTTAAAGATTTTGATAGTCTTAGCAGATTGGCTGAAGGTTGGAAACTCGTTTCACCACAGAGGTAAAGGTTCTGGAAAGTGACTTGAGATCAGCAGGCGTGGCTAACTTACTTACCATAGTGTATGGAAGGGGAGATTTGTAGGCTTGTGTGAGATTTGAGGCTGCTGATCTAGTGGAAGTCCTGAAGGCCAATGTCAAAGCCTTGAAATTGATGCAGGCAGCTACAGGTAGCCAGTGGAGTGAGACCAACAGGGATGTGATGTGGCCTGTTTGAATGATTGAGAACTAGTTAGCAGAAGGATGAATCAACAAAGCATGAGCGTTTGTGGTGATAACCAGTGCAGCTTAGCTAGTCAGCAAACACTAGCCCCAGTTTCTTTCACAGGCAGTTTTCTGTGGATGGTACAGTATAAACGTTGTATTAAATTGGCAAATGGTGCTGACTTTTAAGTTGCTGGTGCCTTTTGTAATGAGCCTCATTTATATAGAAAGAAATTCTAAGTTTGAAAAAGAGAAAACATTTTTTCTCTTTTTCAAACAACTGAAATTGTTTTCATTTTTCTCTTTTTCAAACAACTGAATTTTTAAATAGTGCTGGTTAAAGGATCAGTTCGCCAAAAATAAAAAATCCCAACAATTCTATCGTCATGTACGAGATGTCATTAAATGAGACTTGATGTTATCAACGTGCCTCAATGTTTGATTTGAGTGGTAAATATGTGAAATATTTAAATTTTGAGGTCAAGAGATTCCAGGTTTAATCAATAAATTTAATCTTTTTGCCTTTTATTAATCTTTTAATAATTTAATAAACTGTCTTTTTAAATAATCTTCATTTGTGTTCAGCTAAAGAAAGGAAGACTGGGATGGTATGAGGTTTTGTTAATGATAAGAGAATGTAAATTTTTAGGTGAACTATTCCTTTAAGTTGGGATGGTTTTAAGTCGTTCTGCATTGTCCTATTGACAGCTATTGTATATTGTTTCTGATACTCCTCTTGATGTATGATAGTAACACATATTGTAACAAATATCTGTGGTAGTTTTGAACAACGTTATTATGGCCACCTAATGTTGTCATTTCATTTATTTAGAAGAATCAATGATTAACATTAATATATAGCTTATTGTTTCCCTTTATAAAGATTCTTGTGTAAATACATTTATTCCATATTAAATGTCTGTGAAAACATCAATGTTTTTGAGGTTCAAACCGGATGTCACAATGTTGTTTTATTGTCTTCTTTGTATCATGGTTCGGAATCCTGCAGATGTTCTTGAGTTGGTTAATGGGCAGTATGTGAATAAGATGCAGGGTTTTTCACTGAAATGCTGTTTTTAAAGCTAATATTGACCCTGAGTGAAAGAAGAAGAGAGAGAGAAAGAAAAAACTAGGAAATAAACTGGGAAAACTGAGAGTGAGAGTTCAGCCATCTGTGGTCTCATTCTCCAGAGCAGAATGATGGTTTGGATGGTTTGGCGGTACTGTCTAATGCATACTGGATCCAAATTTCCACACAAATGATGAACAGATTCATGTACTACAGAGACATACTCAGGGCCCCGGACACACACTGCTGCAGTATTACAACCCAGTAGCATTGTGAGGGTGTCATAAAGCAGCGTGTTGGAGACAGCTCACGACCACAGGCACAAGGTTGGTAATTGATCATCTTCTTGTTGCCCGTATGGCCTCTGTTTGCTGCTGTCCAATGACACTGCATTGAGTGGGTGGATAACAAATCTGCACACTCGCACAACATGGAATGTGTGTTGTTGCACACGCTGCAGTCTAATTGGACGCGTTTCTCAGACTTAAACAGAATAATTCTGTCAGATTCACCTGTGCCGCTGGATTTTCTGCTGTAATTGGGCTCAGACTCTTTGGCATGGCACACTGCTCTTTCCATCCCACAATCTCATTCTTCTGTTCTCTCTGACTCATCTCTCTTTTGTCCTTTAAACTTTGTCCTTCTTTCTCATCTGCTCTCTCTCTCTCTCTGCAAAAATATATCCTTTTTGTCCTGCTCAAACAACTTTGTTCCTTAACATTTTTTTACTCAATGGTCAGACTTTATGCTTCCTAATGTCTCCATTTCTCTTTGTCAGTGTTGCCGTAATCCTCCCAGAATAACTTGGATAGAAAGGAACGTCCTTGGAAAGTAAATGTCCCCGGTGCAGATGTAGGTGCTCAGTGTGAAACCATGTGGAGAACAGAGAGAACAGCTTAGAACAGTGAGAGGAGGCATGATAGCCAACATGCTCTTAAGTACCAAACTATTGTGTTTCAAAACATCTGTTATCTCTGACTTAACTGAGAACTCATTAAATCACAGAATCATTTTTCATCCCAACAGACAAAGTTTTTTCTCCTGCACTTTTAAATCTATAGCTTCCTGTAACAGATGAAAAGGTTTTGCCAGCCTAGGAGTACCTTTTTATATTTCAAGAACATTTTATGCTCAGGCTCTTTATGCTGTGTAAAAGCAGTAACTATTACTGGTAAAAGCTATTACAAGCTCCTATTTTTAATTCATACATTTAGTTTTGTTGATTTAACAATATGTATATAGGTTGATTCAGAGATGTTAAAGTTGCAATATGTAACTTTTTTATTAAAAATAAAAAAAAGAAATACAAGATAAGTTACTAAGCAGTGTTTACAACTGTTGCTTTACCCTGATTGTTCTAGTCGGAAGTCATGGTTTGATATAATTTGTCTGTATGGTTACGTGATGTTCATAAATAGAAAACAACTCAACTTACTATATTGCATATCTAGGTGCTGAGGATGGTGGAGCGTTGCTAGTTTGTTCTCATAATTTTAGCTTTTCATCCATGTTAAAAAAAGAAATTCTGCAATAGCTTGCAGTTTCTGACTTAAAACTAATTATATAGATGATAGCACTTAAAGCCCCTTTTTAGTTAATATTAGGTTAAAGAACCCAGAAACCAATGTTGATAAACCTGGAGTATGCTGATGAACAGCAAGAACATTCTAAAGAACCGTATAATTAGCAGCCAAATGGTTGCTGATAGGATCATAATTTAACACAGAATAACCAAAGGACACTTAACAGCTTGGCTTATGAATATTAATTATGTGACATGATATTTGCCAGTAGTCCTAACTGATTTGCTGAAAGGCAGATGTTGGTTTGTACCCATGGTAGGATTGGCTCTTTCCGCCGGGACATTGCCGAATCAACCATTTGGCAGATGCTTCTGCTTGGTGTAAAAACATTTTTTTATGCTACAGTTTTTATCTATGTACTGCAGCCAAGGAAATTGAAGCCTAAAGAATTATTATTTTCAAAAAGTTGAGGGGATGAACTTGGTGCTTTGGACATTTTGTATCTGACCAAATTTAAATTTTTTTTTAACCTGTCATAACTTTATTTCACCACTGTAGTTTTTCTTATTTGGTGTAATTTCTGACCATTTTATTTTTAACTCTTGGATGCACGAAACATCTTATTCTACTTTATTATGATGGATGCAATACATTAATGTTTGTGCATAACATTTCTGGGCGTACTAAACCCACGAGAGCTGGTGGCTCCAGGAAATAGGATTCTGGGACATCAGGCAGCGGAGGTTGCTCTGTTGCTTACCTCTCTTTCGAGGTCCTGGTTGTCCCACTCACATTGCCCGTTGGTCTGCAGGTGAAACCCTGATGACAGACTCGATGTGGCCCGATCTGTCGACAGAACTCTTGCCAGAACCGAGAGATGAACTGCGGACCCCTGTCAGACACAACGCCAGTCGGAAGCCCATGCACCCAGAAGACATGGTCAACCAATAACTGAGCAGTCTTTTGGCTAATGGTAGCTTGGGAAGGGGAATGAAATGAGCCATCAGATGCTCGAAGCCCAGTGACGAAGTCAAGGGCAATGTGGAACCAAGGACGGGAAAGAACAGGAAGTGGCTGGAGCAGACCAACGGGCGGAGAGCTTGACGTCTTGTTCTGGGCGCAGACAGGACAGGCCAACACAAACTGCCTGACGTCGGGCCTCATAGAAGGCCACCAAAATCCGCCAGCGACCTCCGAATTCCCGGATGGCAGGTAAACTGTTCTTATGGTCCGTCCAGACCAAGAAGGGCTGCACTGCCCCCTCCAACCAGTGACGCCACTCCTCCAAGGCCACCTTGACCGCCAAGAGTTCCCGATTGCCGTTGTCATAGTTTCGTTCCACGGGACTCAGCTTTCGGGAAAGAAACTCAGACTCAGACCTTTGGGACAACACTGCCCCGACTCCAACTTCTGAGGAGCTTGTGAGTTCCACCTGAACGGAACCTTGGTGGAGGTAAGGGCAGTGAGCAGAGCAGCCACCGAGCCAAAGTTCCTGATGAATTGCCGGTAAAAGTTGGCGACACCCAGGAAAAGCTGCAATGCTTTACAAGAATCAGGAACAGGATCTTGGAGGGGTCAGGACGGATCCCCTGAGCTGAGCCAATATACCCCAGGAACGTAACAGACTCAGCGTGGAAACAGCATCTCTCTGCCTTAACATACAACTGGTTGGTGAGAAGTCTCTGGAGAACCCTCCGGACGTGCACCTGGAGAGAGGGGGAAAAATAAGAATGTTATCCAGGTACACAAACTTATCTACCATGTCCGCCAGCACGTCGTTGATGAGAGCCTGGAAAACAGCCGGAGCGTTCGTAAGACCAAACGGGAGGACTCGGTATTCAAAATGTCCCTGATGCATGTTGACAGCTGTCTTCCACTCATCCCCTTCCCTGATGCAGATAAAATGATTGCGGAGGTCTAATTTAGTAAAGACCTTTGCCCCCTGCAGCAACTCGAAGGCAGATCATGTCATTCAGCCCTCGATATTTGATGCAGGGTTGCAAAGAGCCATCCTTCTTCTTAACAAAGAAGAAGCCCGCACCAGACTCTTCTGTATTTATCCATAGCCCCTCTCTCTGGACCAGAAAGGGAGAACAAGTGACCCCTAGGCAGAGAAGTGCCTGTGGCACTTGTCGTAGTGTCTGTGAGGAGGAAGAGACGTAGCCTGGGACTTGCTGAAGACCAGACCCGGAACACAGAGAACCCAAATGCAAGCAAGGACATTTATTGATAACAGTAATTGGATTGAAGGTTTAACAGTCACAATCCCGACTTGGAGAACGATGATGTTCAGGTGGCAGCCGGGCGCAGACAGAGACGATGCTGGTGAGTCAGATGGCAGCCGGGTACAGACAGAGACGATGATGGCGGGTTGGCTGGCAGCCGGGCACAGACAGAGATGGTAATGGCGGGACCTCAGGAGAATGACGAGACAGGGCAGGAGTGAGGCTGAAACGGCCATGACGCGAAGGCCTGACCTGGAGGGAGGCTGGAGAGCGACGAGGTGAGCAGGCTACGACAGGCTCCGGGACAGATTGCAACCCCACGGAGGACTGGGGGAAGACCAGTGAGTAGGGGAGCTGGAACACAAACACAACAAACAACACGGAAGGACGGTCTGGAGCTTAGGACTGGACAAGACAACATAAACTAAACTAATGCCAGACTGGGAGCAGGAAATCCTGAAGGGGATAAAATGGTTTACAGCTGGCTTGACTTGGACTAAGACTAAAGCTAGAAAGCTAAGGCTAAGGCTAGGCTAGAACAGACAGGCTAAGACTTTAAACAAGACTTAGAGTTTCGGTCATGAAACGGAAATAACCACAATAGTCTGACAACGAAGGGAGAACACGAGGGAAATATAAAGGGAGGAGAATTAGCGATAAACAGGTGAGAGTGATGATGAATGAAACGGAACAGCTGGGACGAGAGGGAGGGGTTGACGCGGACAACGGAGCACGTGGCGAGCTGTCAATCAACCACGCGCTCCGAAAGAAAACAATACAAACCCGGCTAATCAAACTGGCGTCCTGACATAACAAGTAGGTTTTGTAAGGAAAATCAGTGATGCTGATGCATCATTAACTGCATCAGTCACATGGATAACTTGTATCATCTATTGAATTCATCTTATTCATCGTATTGCTTGATTACTGTACAGACAAACAAACAGAAACAATCAGTTCTCTATGGTCCAATCATGAATTGAGGGCAGAAGTATGACGACATGTTAAAGTTTTTTTTTTAAGTTTTTTTTGTTTTGATTTTGAAATTTTGAATTGTTTTTTTTTTGACGTTTTATCTGTGCACTTGGAGAGAATCTCTACAGATTTACAAAAATAAAATCCACAACTCACTCAAAAACTGCAATAGTCTGAAAACTGTTGGGTCAGATGCTCACCCAGGAAGCTGTAGAAGCCTTGGTTATGCACCATTAATCATTTTTTTATGGCCAAACACAAAATTCTTAGAAACATTTTTGGGTGTAAGGCATATGCTTGCATTTGCTATTGACTATGCTACTGATGCAACCTGAGAAGATTTTTGGAAACTACAAGGACCACAGTGGTCACCTCATTTTGCCCAGGAAAACCTTGTTGGGTCTGTGAAGCAGAACATTGCTGTCCATCAACATCCTCTCTGTTTGCACTTTATAACTCGGGTCAGCTCACAACAAGCTTTATATCCGATCTTCACAGCACAATTGCCTTGAGTATTTACTGCAAAGCTGACCTCTACAATGAGCGCTAATAGAAGACCTCTGTCCTTTGCTTGAAATAAGTGCAATACATGTTTGAAATTATCTCTCTGTGTCTCTTCATGCATTTTTTTTTCTTTTAAAATGTCTCCTGTTCTCTGCCATTAGAGAGTCCTGCTCCGTTTGTGTTCACCTCTTTCATTTGGTTTTCCAGGACCTTGCTTCAGTGTTTTTCTGCTCCAAAAGCATTTGACAGCTGAACATTATTGCCTTTGTGGAGTTCACTGATATCTGTATATCCTAAATAATGTCTGTGGAAATGAAATGATGAGATGCAGTGCTATGCAGTGAAGAGAATATAGGCGAGGAGAGATCATATTTGTCTGTGATCCCATATGACAGGCTTATTTCTGAGATATTAAATTGCAGAGCCTTTCTCATTCTATCTAAGATGAAAGTCGTCACTACTACTGCTTTTCTTTCTGTTATGTGAAAAAACAATATACTCCTTTACAAGGGTACATACCTGCCATAGCTATTTCAAAATCAGTTATATTTTCAACAAAAGTTATTATGTACAGTAAGTGCAGTAATGATAAAAACAAGAAAACTGTCCTTTTATTGGCACAAAAGAGGGAATGCACTAAGAATGAGCGCAGCTGTGAATTGTTCCCGCTAATAGTACTGTCTTGTACCGTGCGATTGACTGCACCTATGCACAGTTTGGAGCGATCACACTGGTCAAATAAACCAGACTTTAGGAGTCAAACACGTTTGGATGTGGTTCAGAGTGCCTAGTCTGAGTACACCTTTAGTGTCCAGTTTATAAAAGGAATTATACAAACTGGAGGAAATTCAGTTAATGCTCCAAACAAACACACAAATGTAGTTTACATGGACCATATAGGTGCTGACAAAAGTAAAAAAATGTAAACAAACTTTTAAATAAACCTCTGTTTACTACCAGCATGTGATTTTATGTGATTATCTTTTTTTGATTATCTGAGCTGTAAACACCATGTGAGTAATCATAATGTCCTGACAATGCTGATTAGCTGACCACAAGAACAGCCCCAGTCTCTATTTTGAGACAGTGATCAACACTTGATTTTGCAATGAAATACCTGCGCGCTGACATGCCGCAACTATTTAATGAATTAGCCCCCACATATTAGCTGCTCATGTAATTAAAGTGAAAGACTTTGCCCTCTGCAGTACATTCCTGTATTTATTTACAAGCCTAAGTTTTTAAATTCACACTGCTAACTTAGAGTTTCTAGTGTTTGCTATGCTTATGAAGCTTGCTGGGTCAATCACCTTCTGCCTCTCTGAAATTACACCAAGCCGAGCCACTGTCAGCAAGCCGAGCCAAGGAGAATTTCACTCATATCACTTGAGAATGACATGTTTACACTCCAAGCTTTGAGGAGTATGAAATCCATCCACTCAGCCCTGGAGGACTGGATTCTGTGTTAAGGAAGGTGTAATCTGACAGGCACCTGGAGACCTGTGTCGTTGGTGCGCATGAGGCGGAGGGATTTGTAAATGAGGACTGATGTATTCCCGGCTCACTGTGACCCTGCTCTCTGCATCAGCCACTGACAGGGCGTCAGGCGCTAACACTTGCGTCAGCACTGTTTCCATGGGCAGGACAAAGGAGGTTAGAGAGAAAACAAGGCGCAGAGTTAAAACACATAGACTGTGTTTATCCTCTTCACCTCTCACCTGACTGCTTTATAAATAAAGACAGACAGAGAATTAATGACACTACAGATACTGCGCTTACAATGCACACAGTAGCTTAGACATGTCAGTGTAACATCGTCCATCGTCCTTCAAAAAAAAAGACTGCTGATCTCTCACCCACTCTCTATCGTTCTCTCTCTCTCTCTCTTTCTCTGTGCATACTATACATAACAATATAGATAGAGTTGCATTTTCTCTTTTACATTTATCATTAATTTTCCCTGCTGTCCCCATCAAAACAGACCTGCAACCCATTTTTGGATTGTGACTTACCAATTGGCAAGCACTGCTTGACTCTCTATGACTCCCTTGGCAGGTGTTTGGTCTCTGTGGCACAGGTCTTGTTCTGGCTTGTCCTTGTTGTATCTGACTCATCAGAAGGTGTTTCAGGGGTTGTGGAACACTCTGAAGACTCCTGAGACTCTGTCTCATCAGGGAACATCCCCTACATCTGAGCTCTGAGGATCTTGGTAGATTAAAAACTCCAGTCTGATTAATTCACTTTGTCTCCTCACAAGTGAACTGATTCTTACCTGATGCCACTCTGTTTTGCCCAACCAGTGTTACGATAAAGTGCTTTTCATGTCCTGAAATAAAACAACTCACTAAACCATGCCTGAATCACACACCCGGGTGTCGCTCAAGGTGTTGGAGAGGATGTTTCAAGTGTTTATCATAAAGAGATAAGTTCTGAAGTACCAGAGCGTGGGTGGTTAATGCTAATTTAACAGGCAATGTGGGTCTGTGCGTGATTAGCTGCTGGTAAGAGTCCTCCAAGGGTCCTCTGGTCTTTTGTATTGATCGTGTGTGATGTGCTTGCCATCACTTAACCTCGGCCCCCAGGAGCCCAGCAAGCTAGGGCCAAAACGAGGACAAGAGGTCCTCAGCAGTGCTCAGTGGAGGGAAACCAGAGTTGACCTTATTAACATGAGAAGTGTTGTAATCTGAGAGAGTTAAAAAGAGAGTGTTGGGTTAGTTTAACCTGAGGGTCACAGAGCACTTTTATCTTTTATCTGAGTAAAATGAGTGTCTGAATGTGTATGTGTGCTAAAAATAAAAGCGAGAAAAGGGTTTTGGCTTTTTACACACTTTGTTCAATTACATTGCTGTCAGACTTGGTGCAGTGTGACCTCACGACTTAAATTTCATTTTAATGTATTGCACAATATGCAAAGAATGCAAGCTGCCTGCCAAAGGCAATTCCAGCAGAGGCAAAAAGCGATGAAAAATGCATTATGGTGTATTAGGCAAATAATAGGGCATCAATAGCAGTGCATTTCCACAAATAAGCCCGTATTGCTTTCATACTGATTTTGAACCCTACTGCAGTCCACAATGAACCATACCCCAAACCACCATTTCCAAATGGACTATTTTGTGGTTCTGTGATGCTCTGGCGCCAAACAGACTTGGGTTTATAAAAGCTCTGGTGTTCAAACACTGGTAAAAATTGTATGTTCCTGTGTATGTGTGGATGATTTCTATAGGCTCTATAAATTCTTTAACCTCTATTGATCATTCTGTTACGCTTGCACTTTAAACAAGATATTGCATTCCAGTAGAGGCCTGTGCTAAGATTTCTTGTGTGTGTGTGTGTGTAATCTCTTATCACATAAAACAACACGCTCATTAAGGTGATAACCCACTTTGCTTTAATTATCCCAACAAGGAACTATTGTGGGTTTTTTTGACAGGGGGCTCTGATCGACAGATCTTGTATCTGTCGTCTTCTGCCACCCTGCTTCTTGTCTGCCAGACCAGACGACTGCTCAGTTCGCTCTTCCATTAGGCGGTAATGGGATCTCCTACTGAAATGGGCAGGGTTGTTACCATTTGTGCGTCTGTAATTGCCTCCCTGAAGGCTAGTATTGCTGTTGCGCAAACCGTCCAGGGAAGAGACGGTCAAAAAATTCTGGAAGATAAACATTCCTTCGTTCCTGTGATTTGTTAGAGCATGTTGAGCTGAAAAGATCATATTGTGGACTAAAAGAGTTATGTGGTGATTTACTAAGTGTCTGGTTCTTGGGTTGTTCAACAGCTTGTTGGTTAAACGTAGTTAATCAGGCTAATTGTTTACAGCGGTATATGCAGGAGGTTAATCACAGCAGATGTTATGTTGTACTGTTACAAATGTAAAGACTGTAGCGGTTACCAGCCACAACAAATGCTTTATTCATCTGTAAAAGGCTGATTCTATGTATATGATGATGATTGTGCTCTTGTATGTGAGCGACAGAAGATTTATCATTTCAACTTGAAAAGGTGCTTTTAGTCTCTTGTTAGGATGTTGGGATTTCTCTGGGTGCCCAGAAAGAAAACAGTAACAGGTTGGAAAGCTAAAAGAATTGTGCAAGAATGCTACAACCTTTTTGTATTTAAGAGCTGGAGCATTTTACTAACAATAAGCTACTACAGATGAGAGACACTAATGTAAGTAATAGCTGTAGTATAAAATTTGGCCTGTAATGCAGGTTTAAAAATATCTTTTAATATATAATATATATAATACAGTGCCTTGCAAGAGTACATTTACATTTAGTCATTTAGCTGACGGTTTTATCCAAAGCGACTTACAAATGAGGACAAGGAAGCAATTTTAACAACAATAAGAGGCAACAATGAATAAGTGTGTTCATATCCCTTGAACTTTTCCACATTTTGTCACCTTACAACCACAACCACAAATGTATTTTATTGAGATTTTATGTGATAGACCAACACAAAGTATCACATAATTGTGAAGTGGAACGAAAATGATGTATGCTTTTCAAAATTTTAAGCAAATAAAAATCTGAAAAGTGTGGCGCGCATTTGAAATCAGCCCCCTTTACTCTGATACCCCTAAATAAAATCCAGTGCAATCAATTGCTTTCAGAAGCCACTTGATTAGTTAAGAGTCCACCTGTGTCTAATTTAGTCTCAGTATAAATACACCTGTTCTGTGAAAGCCTCAGTGGTTTGTTAGAGAACACTAGTGAACAAACATCATGAAGACCAAGGAACTCACCAGACTGATTAGGGATAAAGTTGTGGAGGGTTAGGTTATAAAAAAATATCCCAAGCAAGTTACAAGTGGAGTTTATTGTCATTTCAACCATATACAAGTACATAGTGAAACAAAACAATGTTTCTCCAGACCTAGGTGCTACATAAGACATACAAGGGCTACATAATTTAAACATAATATATACATAAAGTGCACAAGTGCAGACAGCACTAGACAGTACAAAGACTAGTGGGACAGACTATGAGCATAGTAAATCCCAGTGCAGCATTGACCAGTACACAGTTCTGTAAGGAAAAGTAAACCTGGTGACAGTAACAGCTGTAAACAAGTGTAAGCATAAGTGTTAACAGTAAACATACCAGATGTGCAAAAAGACTTAGTGCAAAAGAACTGTAAAGGGTGGGGAATGCCCAGTTGTGTGCATATATGTGTGTGTGTGATTCTTCAGTCAAGTTACTGACTATTGAGCAGCCTGATGGCATGGAGGGAAAAGCTATTGTCTGGTTGTGAGGGACCGAGTGCTACGGTACCATCTGCCAGACGGTAGGAGGGTAAAGTGTGAAAATGCTTTGCGGATGCAGCGTGAGGTGTAAATGTCTGTGATAGAGGGAAGAGAGACCCCGATGATCTTCTCAGCTGTCCTCACTACCCGCTAAAGGGTCTTGCGGTCTGAGACGGTACAATTTCCAAACCAGGTAGTGATGCAGCTGCAGAGGATGCTCTCGATGGTCCCTCTGTAGAACATGGTGAGGATGGGGGTGGGAGATGTGCTTTCCTCAGTCTTCTTAGAAAGTATAGGCGCTGCTGGGCTTTCTTGGTTATGGAGCTGGTGTTGAGCAACCAGGTGAGGTTTTCCGCCAGGTGAACACCAAGGAACTTTGTGCTCTTGACGATCTCCATGGAGGAGCCATCGATGTTCAGGGGAGAGTGGTTGTGGTGTGCTCTTCTGAAGTCAACAACCATCTCTTTAGTTTTGTCCACGTTCAGAGACAGGTTGTTGGCTCTGCACCAGTTTGTTAGCCGCTGCACCTCCTCTCTGTATGCTGACTCGTCGTTCTTGCTGATAAGACCCACCACTGTTGTGTCATCGGCGAACTTGATGATGTGATTCGAGCTGTGCATTGCTACACAGTCGTGAGTCAGCAGAGTGAACAGCAATGGGCTGAGCACACAACCCTGAGGGGCTCCAGTACTCCAGTGCAGAGGGAGGTATTTAGACCCAGCAGGTTTAGCTTACAATCAGGTGCTGGGGAATGATTGTGTTACTCATCTTGCATTTTCATTCAGGGTGAGTCAGATGAGTCATTTACATTTACATTTACATTTAGGCATTTGGCAGACGCTTTTATCCAAAGCGACTTACATTGCATTATACTACACATTGATCACTATACATTGAGAATGTGCAATCCCTGGGATCGAACCCATGACCTTGGCGTTGTTAACGCCATGCTCTAACCACTGAGCTACAGGAAAGCTAAGTCAGATACTGATTCTTATTAAAACATGAACTCAAAAGCATAAAGATACATGATTTTGTTTCTCATATTTTTTTTATTCTGTAGGCTTTCTTGATAAACTAAAATTGTAAGATGATTCCCCAATCATGATGTTTTTTCCTCATAGACAGTTTGTCTGTTTTGTCTTTGATTTTACTCACACTTACAAACCTTACATGCTGCTGTTTACATCAGCAAGATTATAATTTTTACAGTTGACCCAGTTCATACTAGGCACCGTCATCAGATAAAAAGTTTTTTGCTTTATTCACCGCTCACATACTAATTTTTAAATCTGTTTACAGTAGTACTCTTATTATGTAGAAGAGTTTAAGAAATAGACTCATCTCTTTTAATGTTATTCTAAATGAACGATGACCTCATCGTATTCACTTACCTCCTGTATGGAGATAAGATTGTTTTGTAAGATACAAGATTGCCCTGTCCTCCATCACTATAAACTTTCTTGGCCTCCTGACTTGGCTCCAGTATACTGTGTATACACAGTATACTGTGTAATCTTGTCGTCCCTATCTCAATATATTCTTGTAGCAGTAAGACCAGCAATCAACTAATTTGTTAAGACCACAAGTGTCCCCTGCTTTAGTGGCTTTTATATTTTTAATGCAGTTCTCTTCTAGCCAGTAACTTTCACTTTAGTACCACAACCTTGATTTTTTTTACCTCAGCACTCATTTTGACCTTATAAAGTGAGAGGAAATTAGATTTGAAGTCATTTGAACTCCTTTAAAAAGTACAAAGGCTCCAGGTTAAAATAACCTTCAACTGTGCGATTCACCGGGTCATTTACGCATCCGGCCCTTGGGAATCTGGACCTTGATTCTTGATATTGCCAAGAAAACCAATGCGCTAGTTCAGAATTCCCAATGGGTTCATTACGAAACCTGGCAATGTATAGTCAATTAACTACATTAGGATGTTCAGCTAGAATAAAATGCCTCTAAAGCTTCTATAAACGTCTGCTTTTCAGGAGTTACAGTGAAATTTCTTGCACTTCAACCCACCTTTCAACATTGCCAAGAGCCACTTTGACCTCCACAAGAGCAGCGCTTTAGATAGCAACTGCATAAGGTTGTTTTTGATTCTAGGTAGCAGGAAGTGTACACGATACATGATATACATATTGTAATTTGATAAGGAATATTAGTGTACCGTGACATATAATATATACAGGGGTTGGACAATGAAACTGAAACGCCTGGTTTTAGACCACAATAATTCATTAGTATGGTGTAGGGCCTCCTTTTGCGGCCAATACAGCATCAATTCGTCTTGGAAATGACAGATACAAGTCCTGCACAGTGGCCAGAGGGATTTTAAGCCATTCTTCTTGCAGAATAGTGGCCAGGTCACTATGTGATGCTGGTGGAGAAAAACGTTTCCTGACTGGATTTAGCACACTGGATTTAGACTGGATTGCACTGGATTTTCCTGACTCCTCCAAAACACCCCAAAGTGGATCTGGTGACTGTGCAGGCCATAGGAGATGTTCAACTTCACTTTCATGTTCATCAAACCACTCTGTCACCAGTCTTGCTGTGTGTATTGGTGCA